>BQKN01000106.1:678559-734823 GCA_022839385.1 Asparagus kiusianus | reverse complement strand
AAAAATTTCTCAGTAGTCGACTATAATGCTCATTAGTCGACTACACTGTATTTTGACAGAAACTGATAAATTGAATTTTGAGTTCAGTAGTCGACTATAATATTAATTGGTCGACTACATTGTAAAATATCAGAAACTTATGTTTCTGTCAAACACCTGAGTAGTCGACTATAATCACTATTAGTCGACTATACTGTAATTTGACAGAAACATGTATTTGAGTTTTATACATGAGTAGTCGACTACTATTCTAATTAGTCGACTACTAAGAGTAAAAATTCTGCTTTAAAGAGTTTTTATAATTAATTTTTAACTATAATTCTAATGGTTAACATAGGGGATTTTTATAGTTAACCAACACACTAAGCCTGTGTTAGTGTGTTCTAAAATAGTGTGTGTGTGTGTGTGTGTATGTGTGTGATCAAGGCTTGTACAATAATTCTAAGTAAAGAAAATATAAAATACATTATCTCATTTGATCTTCATTTTCTTCACTTCAAAATACCTTGAAATCAACTTGCACTTTTCACATATTCTGATATTAAAATCTGCATATAAAAGTAGTACACACACATTGTATAAATTGTTATCATCAAAACATTATGATGGAGATATGATATTCAACAGCTTGTAATTCTGTATTGTGTTTACTTTTGTGTTTGGGGTCTGACTTAGATTTCCAACTGATGCGGGATTTAATATAGAACTTTGTTAAGATATTGAAGTTTGCTAATTTTTAGGTACGTGTTTGGGTTTGTTGTTGTTAATGTTATCTGTTTGATGAAATGCACGAGTTAGGAAAATTATGATGGGGTTTGTTCGTTTGATGGATGTTTGATGGATTGCTTGAATGAGTTACTTGTTTAGGCTTTCCATGGATTCACACACTTATGGTTTTTTTAGCAACGATATTTATAATTTTATAGATGATTGTTGTTGTTGCTTGTTGAAAAGAGATTAGTCGTTCCATTTATATGTTAATTTTCTAAATGTTTCCTTGCAAACAAAGTGGTTTTTATCTTGCCTACGTGCTTCAAGATTGATTATGGGCTTATATAAAAAGTTTAATTCGATTCCAATTAGATAAGGATATATCACAGTATGAGAGTTCAAACGAATATGTTAACTTTCATAATAATATGTTAACTTTCTTAGTAACATGTTAACTTTCAGCTGAACATGTTAACTTTCAATCATAATATGTTAACATTCACTCTTACATGTTAACTTTCACCATAATATGTTAACTTTCTTCGTAACATGTTAACTTTCAACTGAACATGTTAACGTTCATCATAATAAAATTATTATATTCTTACAACTGATATTGAATACACGATATGATTAGACTTAGAATCTTATAACTTTTTGATTTTTTACATGTTAACATTTTAGTTAGAACTTTCTATTTTTTTTTAAATATTACTCTCTGTATTAACAACAGCTTGCATAAGACCTCTCTATATAAATCGTCTTGAGAGACTTTCAGTCTTTCAAACACATCAAATTTTAGTTCAAAAAACTTGTTATAAAGAAAATTAACATATTATTATGAAAGTTAACATGTAACATTAAAAGTTAACATATTATGATGAAAGTTAACATGTTCAGTTGAAAGTTAACATGTTACGAGGAGAGTTGACATATAATGATGAAAGTTAACATGTAACAGTTAAAGTTAACATATTAGGATGAAAGTTAACATGTAATAGTTAAAATTAACATAAGAAACAGGTTCAGGTTTCGATACACATAATTTATATATAATCTTCAGTTTATTATGCACATCAAGTTCTATTTGAATGAACTTGTACATATTCACATGACAGTTGCAATACATTTCACATACAATTGAAATAAACATACCAAAATTGATCACTAAATATACACAATACATTTCATTAAATTTTGACCTAAGTACAGCCAAACCACAAGAACACATAGTACAATCAATTGAACATAGTATGAAGGTTAACATATTATGATGAAAGTTAACATGTTATGAAGATAGTTAACATATTATGGTGAAAGTTAACATGTAATAGTAAATGTTAACATATTATGGTAAACGTTAACATGTTCAGTTGAAAGTTAACATGTTATGAAGAAAGTTAATATATTATGGTGAAAGTTAACATGTAATAGTGAAGGATAACATATTATGATGAAAGTTAACATGTTCAGCTAAAAGTTAACATGTTACGAGGAGAGTTGACATATAATGATAAAAGTTAACATGTAACAGTTTAAGTTAACATAGGAAACATGTCATGTTCTTGCTGATCATGTTCTTGCTGATCATGGGATTTGACAATATCATAATAACCTGAAGGATATGTACATATTATGTACAAGTGTATTAGATTTAATAGTATATCGTAACTTGAAGATTATGTACATAACATGTATATATTATGTACACAATAACCTCAAGATTATGTACATATTATGTACCATAATATTCAGGTTTTGATACACATAATTTATATATAATCTTCAGTTTATTATGCACATTAAGTTCTATTTGAATGAACTTATACATATTCACATGACAGCCACAATACATTTAATATACAATCGTAAATAAATTACACCAAAATTGATTACTAAATAGACACAATACATTTTATTAAATTTTGATCCAATTACAACCAAACCACAAGAACACATAGTATAATCAACTGAACAATAAAACATACACGTGACTCCCCGATGGCCTTGTACCCTAAGCACAAACCTCACCGCCGGGGCCCTAGTCATCCCATCCCTAAGCACAACACTTTGGGCCCCACCTAACTCCCCGATGACCTTGCACCCTCTGTTTGTGCTCGCAACCAAACACCCTTCGGTCGTGGCAATCGGCACATCGTAAATCCTCTTATCCAAAACCAGCGGGCCCGCGATGCCAACGGGCAACGCGACGAACCCAATCGACACGCAGTAAGTACTCCCATCCAAAACCTAACATGCTAATAGTATATCATGTTTCCTTACAGGATATGAGCTTACCTTCTTCCATGCACTAGCAACATCAGCAACACGCATAGCTAGCTGAGGCCTAACAGCTTTCCCAACTTCTATATCCTAGTAAAACAATAGAAGGTTCTTCATTATTCACAGCAACACACAATGAAGAATACATCATAAACAAAAATGACATCAATGAGCTATCAAGAACTTTAGTATAAGAAAACTCAGATAACGCAGAACCTGCCCAAGTATACTTTATGATGTATCAATAAGATTTTCCTCAATCATATAGCAAATGAACAAATAAATGAAGGAGTTTGAAGTGTAAGATTCAACACACAGATTCCTTTGGCACGTGCCTCATATTTTTTGCTCCATCTCTTTGATCAAGTCATTAATAATCACTACTCTGGCCACCGATAAGAGCCACATCCTAGAATTTAATGTTGGCTTTCACTTTCATTGCTTATTGTACATTTCTATTTTCCATATCAATTCATATTGCTTATAGCTGCCAATCCCACCCTTATTCATTAATTTCATATGAACTGGGTATGTATAATGAATCATACTACTGAAATTTTAAACTATTGTACCTTGAATGTAAAAATAAATATTCTTGATGCTCACGCTTAAGCGCCGATGGCTTTCACTTTTTAAAACATTCTACAATAATATCATTTACAATGACATGTTAGGAATTGTTAAATTGAAATCGTAATACGATAAATAAAATGATAAACACAGATGTTCTCACAATTACTTTGAAAAGTTAGTTGATCACTTATAGATGTTTCCACAAACTAAATTTCAACAGAAATATTCCAACCCATGAAACGAAACTTCAATCTTACAAACTATGTAAAGGTCCTAAGTGTGCATATATGTAAATGAACTGGTAAAGTGCATGGAAATGATAGGGTCCTGGTTGTGAACCAAGCGGTTGAATATGCTTCAAACTTGTGATTACATAGGTTTGTACTATGTTTGTGATCTAACAGAAATATATGTTCTTTAACTCATCATCCAGATAGACAAGAAAACTATACCCTATAGACTCATTTGAAAGAAGAAGCGAAAGTTGGGGGAGTAAGCATACAGCAAAAGTTATCTGGTTCAAAATTTCTTACATCTATTCCACATCAATAATGGAAAACAAAGTGTTTGCAGTTCATGTTCATTAGCTTCACATAAAAAGCAGAAGAAAATACATATGCCTACAAATATGGAGAAAGAATCAGAAGCCCAAAATCGACAATAACTTAAAAGAGTAGAAATATAAACGGCGAGAAGTAAAGGGTAGATTACGTGTTCTTGATGGTTAAGGCTTCCTCCATCTGTTTCGCCTTGACCCATTCAATAGTTGCAATGCAGTCGTAAAACCAAAATCAGGAGGATGGTAGTAGCCATAGATGAGATAATATCATACTTCACGACTCAAAAATTTGTGCAAAAAATGCTATACGAAAACTGGGTACCTAAATGATTACTTCTATCCAACTAATAGTATATCATGTTACGCCGCGGTGGTGGTCGACGGGGAGGCAACGGGAGGCGATGGAGTCGGCGATGACCTGCTAGATGGAGAGGCGGGTGAGGTCCCGGCCACGGGTGAGGTTGGCGTTGGGTCTGGTCGAAGTAGAGGGCGGCGGTGGAGGACCACCATTGGGAGTGGGAGGGGGAGGGGGAGGAGGGGGAGGAGATTGAGAGGAGGAGGAGAAAGCCGCAGAGGAGAAGAAGAAGAAGAAGATAAGGGAATGGGTGTTTTCGTGTTTTTTTGGGATGAAATCCTGGGAGAGTATGAAAAGGGGGTTGAACAAATTTTTTTTGGTTTTTAGGGTTAAAGAGTAAGGAAAAAACTATGGGGGGCTGGGTCACATCCCCTTTATTTTTTAGGGCCTAGACACATTTTCCCCTAAAACAAAACAAAAACCAGCCACCAAGCGACAACTATAGAAAAGTGCAGGGAAAAAATTGGTTTATTTTATAGTTGACGATGTAACAGTTGCTAAGAAAAATAGCCTTAAATTTGTCGCTCATATATATGGATATTTATTATTCAGAACAACAACAACAACCATCAAGCGACAACTAAATAAGAGGGTAGGAAAAAAAATTTGGTTTATTTTAATTGAAAATGTAACAGTTGTTGAGAAAAACAACCTTAAATTTGTTGTTCAAATATATGGATATTTATTGTAGAGGATAATTTTTTCGAATACATACCCCGTATTTGGTTTGTTCCAAAATTAAGTTGGATTTGCATATTCGTTTACAAATTAAGTGCTATTTGTTTCAACTATTTGGAAACGTAGCATTAATTTCTAAAAATTTTAATTAATAGATGGACTAGCAATATTTTCCACAGCCTAAAGCTCTTATACAAAATGTGGGATTCATACGCTCTCGGATGCAATAATTTTAATTCTTACAATCTGTCTCAATTTCAATAGATTAGATCACGTCACGTAAGATTTTCGTTATCACAAATAATGGTTTTGATTATAGTGGGTTTTCAAGTTTACTAGTGGTTTTTAAGACTAACATGGTTTTTAAAATAACAATGGAAACCTTGCATGCACGATCTCATCAATTACAAGTGAAATATAACGATAAGGATCTAGATAATTGGACCCTCCCTATGTAGAAACGGCGAAAACATTGGAGAAGATCAAGAAATTTAATACAGACAGACATTTGGGTGCTTCCCGGTCGACCGCGAGCTTTGGCGCGGTCGACCGCAAACGTGCACGACTACATGGTGTTTTTCGATTTTCTGGCCGGTCGACCGCGGCGTCAAGTGCGGTTGATCGCGGACCCTGTAATGCATTTTTTGGTTTCTGCCGTTCTGTTCGGTCGACCGTGACGATTGTGATGGTCGACCGCCAGTCGGGTTTGAGCCTGATTGCAGTTTCCTATTCTGTTTGGGATTGCTATTTGATATAAATAGCAACCATATTTTAGGGTTTCTTAGGAGCTGTTGTGGGGATATTTGGAGCATAGAAAATAGGTATTTTTTGGAGCTATTGGTTAGGGTTTTGTTTGAGAGATTAAGAGCTTTGTTGGTGAGATTAATTGGTGGGTTTGAGTGATTTGTAATCTTAGTTTATACTCTTCTTCTCTATTAGTGAAAACCACATCATCTTCTTGCCTCGTGGACGTTGGCAACTTGTCGAACCACGTAAAAATTGGTTGTTTGTATTTGTGTCGTTATTTTGCATTGTTTCGCTTTCTCTCTCGGCGTTTGTGTTTGGTTCCTCAAAACACAATAATTGACTTCCGCGTACAACAAGTGGTATTAGAGCTTTGGCTACACTTGGGTTAGGTGGAGGAGTAGATCGCTTTGGAAGCTCGTATAGGACTTCAGTTGATGATAAATGTGAGATTTTTACTATTGTGGATCTTGTCTACCATCGTGTGGGGGTAAGATCTTTCGGAGGCTCTTGTTAGGGTTTCAGTTGGAGGTAAAAATCTCTCTTTTTAGTTTGGATCTATTCTTTGTTTGTTCTGCATTGGTTTGGTGGTGCTTTGAAAAAGATGCCCGAGAAAGAAGGAGTTATGGAGGGTACTTCCGGCGTAAAAACCGTCCAAAGTTTGAATATTCACTCTATGAAGATAGACGTAGAGAAGTTTAATGGCACAAATAATTTTGGTCTTTGGAGATGCGAAGTCTTGGATGTGCTCAACACGTAAAATTTGGAGGATACTTTAAAGTTGGATGGGAAACCATACGACATTGAGGAAAAGATTTGGAAAAAGATGAATTAAACGGCATGTGGTATGATTAGGTCTTGTCTTATCCAATATCTAAAATATGATGTGATCAATAAGACTTCGGCTAAGAAGATTTAGGAGATCCTAGAGAGTAAGTATTTGACCAAAAGTGTGAAAAATCGCTTGCATTTGAAGAGGAGGCTTTATCGCTTCCAATTGAAGAAAGGAATCTCTATTGGTGATCACATGAACCACTACACGAAACTTCTTGCGGATTTGGTGAATGTAGATGTGATGATTAAAGATGAGGACAATATGTTGTTATTGTTGAGTTCCTTGCCCGACGAGGAATATAAGACATTCATTCTTACTCTTATTAATGGGAAGTCATCTCTTTCATATAGTGAGATCATCACTGCACTTGTGAATTATCAGCTTCGGAAGAAGGATAATGAGACTTTGATTGATACAGTAGCCGGGGCATTGGTCACAAGAGAAAAGAGTCCAAATCGAAGTAGAAAGTCGCAGTCTAGAGGAGCACATCCTTCAGTTGGTAGGAATCAATGTGCCTTTTGTAAAGAAGATGGATATTAGAAAGCCGAATGCTCAAAGTTGACAGATCGAGTCGGGAAGAATAAGGGGAAAGATATACAAGCTTCAGAGGTGAATGTTGCCAAGGCTAGTGGCGACAATTCAGATTCGATTCTTCGGACTATTCGTGCCCTGCACAACCATCAATTTGTGTTACCGACTCTATAGAGTGGATGTTGGATTCAGGTGCTTCTTATCATATTTATCCTAGGAGGGATTGGTTCTCCAGCTTTCAGGAGTTAGAAAAAGGGGATGTCGTGCTCATGAGTAATGATCATGAATGCCCTATCGGTGGTATCAGTATCATTCATATTAGGATGTGTGACGGAGTGATTTGAGAGTTGGATGAAGTGAGGTTCGTTCCTCAGTTGAAGAAAAACATTATTTCACTTAGAGTTTTGGAGGTAACAGGCTATAGGGTGACCTTAGAGGATACATATCTGAAGGTTACATTTGGGTCCATGATTATGATGAAGGGCGTCAGGAGGAAGAATTTGTATAATTTGATTGGAAGCACGATGATTGGTAGAGAGTTGACGACTTCTTTGGATTTTGCTAGACTATGGCGTTTATTAAGGCTGGGTTATTCGATTATAGGTGTCGTGCATTGATTGTTGAGGAGTGCTTTGACCTGCAGATTAAAGTCCTGTGAGCACATTGGTTTGAGCAAGGAGACCGAAGTGGAGTTTGACACTTCTATTCACTGGGCGAGGGGGTCTTCTAGGTGGTGTTCATTTAAGCATTTGGGGGCCTTCCAAGGAGGCATCATTAGGAGGTAATCGGTATTTGGTTTCCTATGTTGGGGACTATTTTAGGTATTTATGGGTTGCAACCAAGTCCCATTGGTATGAAGTCCTAGAAGCCAACAACAGGTGGAGAAAGTATATTGACGGAAAGGTAACGTGACGTTCTATTTTTGGTAGGGTTCTTTTCTGCATTTGTGTCGAGCTCATGGCAGTTTGAGACACTTCATTGGAGAGGAAACATTGGGGTAACAAGATGAGATGATATTTTTGATGGGTCGTTCCTTAATGGAGGAGGATCGACGTTTGATGTCGAGCATTGGTTTTGGTGTTCGGGCTTCGACATATTTAGGTCATCTTAGTCATAGATTGCCAACTACTGCGTTTAGAGATTTTGGATCTGGTGGAGCTGCTTCATATATTGTGTTGCTTCAGATGTTTGGTCGCCCAGCATATGGTCACATCGAGAATGTGAGATTTGATCTGAGTGTACATTTGGAATTCAGAGGCGTGTTTGATTATCAGGTATTGGCTTCTGATTTTGTTCTGAGTAGGTATGTCATATTTAACTCTCGGCAGGTGGAGAGTGTTGATCAGATCGTTGGGATATCGCAGCGGGTGGAGGGTGATGCTACTCCACATTGGGCGGAGATTACTCCACGTACTCTAGATCATTCTGTATCATTTAGAATTCCAGCTGAGGTGACATAGATTAGAGATCATATTGATGTGGATGCAGATAATGAGTTGGTTGATTCGAGTGCAGCTGGTGGACATAGTTTGGATTTGGATATGGTCGTTGATTCACCTCAGGTGGAGGTGTTTGGTTTGTTTCACTTTAGGGCCATTGGGAGAGCTATCAACCGCAGATTTGTTGGTGAAGAGTTGAGAACTCTTCTATTGGATTAAGGGCCTTTGGAGGCCATTTGGGTGAACTACGTGAATGTTTGATTACTTGCGCAAGAAGATACGTAAGCAGTCATTTATGATGCAGCCGGTTTGGTGAGTTGATACCGACATTTGGAGTTTGTTCGCATTCTCGTTTGGATTCTCGACTTGTTATGGATTGAGTCCGTTGTCGTGAATTTGTTTCACTTCATATTGGACGCAACAAGTGGGACATTTGGTTTGGTTGGTGTTGGCTTAATTTTGGAAAAACTTCACCGAGGTGGAGAATTGTAGAAACGGCGAAAACAGTGGACAAGATCAGGAAATTTGATGCAGACAGACATTTTAGGTGCTTGCTGGTCGACCACGAGCTTTGGCGCGGTCGACTGCAAACGTGCACGACTACATGGTGTTTTTCGGTTTTCTGGCAGGTCGACCGCGGCGTCAAGTGCGGTCGACCGCGGACCCTGTAATGCATTTTTTGGTTTCTGCCGTTCTGTCCGGTCGACCATGACGATTTCGACGGTCGACCGCCAGTCGGGTTTGGGCTTGATTGCGGTTTCCTGTTCTGTTTGGGATTGCTGTTGATATAAATAGCAACCACATTTTAGGGTTTCTTAGGAGCTGTTGTGGGGATATTTGGAGCTCAGAAAAGATGTATTTTCTGGAGCTATTGGTTAAGGTTTTGTTTGAGAGATTAAGAGCTTTGTTGGTGAAATTAATTGGTAAGTTTGAGTGGTTTGTAATCTTAGTTTGTACTCTTCTTCTCTATTTCCCCTTCTTGCCCCGTGGACGTAGGAAACTTGCCGAACCACATAAAAATTGATTGTATGTGTTTGTGCCGTTATTTTGCATTGTTTGGCTATCTCTCTCGGCGTTTGTGTTTGGTTCCTCAAAGCACAACAAGTAGCTTCCGGGCACGCGCAACACCCTATTTACAACATAATTGGAGAGGATCCGGATCCAAAATTGTTTACCAAATTTCAACTATTTCGGTGCTAACAA
This sequence comes from Asparagus kiusianus, assembly GCA_022839385.1. Classification (NCBI taxonomy): domain Eukaryota; kingdom Viridiplantae; phylum Streptophyta; class Magnoliopsida; order Asparagales; family Asparagaceae; genus Asparagus; species Asparagus kiusianus. Next base: position 724,912 of record BQKN01000106.1, on the reverse strand, counting down.
AATACCGGTCCAGCTGAAAGCCAAACATTAGTCAGGTAAATGTCTTCTAACGGTTTCCTTGCGCAACACCAAATTCTTCAAGGGGCTTACTTGATAAAAAGAAGCAAAAGCAAGTACACTGGTTGGGGCCGTGGTAGCCCTATCAGCCTGTCTCTTTGCTTCTCGCTGTCTTAAGTTGACCTCCCATTTACTCTCTGCCCCCCAAAAAAATCGAAGAACAAGAAACCTCCAGTCTCCTTCCTCTTTCTCTCTCAGTGACGCCAAACTTCACCAAATCTCTGCATTTTCTGCTTTCACCCTTCAAAATCTAAGAAATTACTCAAATCAACCAAGTCGTCTTTTGTAGAAACCGCGCCAGCTTTCATACAAAGCATTTGCTGCATCAATTGCTAGGGTTTCTTCTGTTTCATAAGTTCAGATCTGCTGTTATTCTTTGTTGGGTGGGGTGATGGAGAGCTATCTGAAGGAGAATTTTGGGGGAGTGAAGGCCAAGAACTCGTCGGAGGAGGCTCTCCGCCGATGGCGGCTCCTCTGCTCCGTCGTCAAGAACCCGAAGCGTCGGTTTCGTTTCACTGCGAATCTCAGCAAGAGATCCGAGGCACAGATCATGAAAAGGACCAATCATGTACGGGATTTCTAGATAATTTGTAAAAATTTCTATTTTTTCTTGTAGTAAATTACTTATAAGATCGTGTGATTTTGACAGGAGAAGTTGCGGATTGCTGTTTTGGTTTCAAAAGCTGCTCTTCAGTTCATAAATGGTGCTCTTTTTAATTTTATTTATTTATTTATTTTATTATGGTGTGTATGTGATGTGTTGTTGACGAGACACGCAACGAAGAGTTCAGATTGTCACCGTAGAGCATGCCATGTTGGAAAGAAACAACAACACGCATTTATTATATTTCTACATAGGACATAACTGAGGTGTTTACACATATCTATGAAAATACAAAAGTGGAATATCTGTATTGAACTATTGATGATCAGGTTATCTATAAGTCACAAAATACAATAAGATAAATAATCAAGCGATTTAGAAGTTTCTATCTTATTAACTTACACTAGTCGTGAAAATGCTAGAATCATTTTTTTTCTTCGGATTGTGCTATATGCGCATATGTATGTGTGAGCGGGCATGCATGCGTGTGTAAATGTGGATCGTGCAAGCATGCTTACATGAACATATGTATGTTTGTACGTAGAATTGGATTATTCTTCTGATAATAGGAGAATGAATCTCTTTCTCTCATTTCTATAGCAGTCCGATCTAATATCTAGAAACAATTTACGACAAAATTAAAGTAAGATAGGAAGGAAAGGGTGATTTTGGCAAGTAAAAGTTAAAATTTCAATGAATCCAAGATTTAGTGCCAAATTAATCTTACATTTTGTTTCCTTCTGGAAGTGAGAAAAATGGAACCTGCCATTAATTCCTAGCTTCCGCAAATAAGTTAATTACAGAAACTATCTTTTTGTTAACAAAGTTGATTTAGTTATACGTTTTTTCAATCTCCAGCCACCAAAAAAATCTTATAGCCATAAAAATAAGGGGTGAATTATCCAACTCGCAAACATACACGGATAATTTAACTTTTCATTTATTAATTCAACAATTTGTATGTTCAGGAATCCAAGTGCGCAGTGAATACACTCCGCCCGAACCAGTGAAGGAAGCAGGGTTCCTCATCTGCGCCGATGAACTGGGATCGATCGTAGAAGGCCACGACGTGAAGAAGCTGAAGGCCCACGGTGGCGTCAATGGCGTTGCGACCAAGCTCTCGACGTCGGTTTCCGATGGTGTAGACATTAAACGTGACAGATTGAAATGTAGGGAAGAGATTTATGGAGTAAATAAGTTCACTGAGAGTAAAGTTCGGAGCTTTTGGGTGTTTGTATGGGAAGCATTGCAGGATATGACACTTATGATATTGGCAGTGTGTGCTTTTGTGTCTCTCCTTGTTGGTATTGCCACAGAAGGGTGGCCAAAAGGCGCCCATGATGGGTTGGGAATCGTTTCGAGCATTCTTTTGGTTGTGCTTGTCACAGCGATAAGTGATTATCGCCAGTCTTTGCAGTTTAAGGATTTGGATAAGGAGAAGAAGAAAATATCAGTCCAGGTTACCAGAAATGGGTTTAGACAGAAGATGTCGATATATGATCTTCTTCCAGGGGATATTGTCCATCTGGCAATTGGAGATCAAGTCCCTGCAGATGGATTGTTTGTTTCAGGGTTCTCTTTACTTATCAATGAATCGAGTCTAACAGGAGAGAGTGAGCCTGTTGCAGTAAATGCCGAGTACCCGTTTCTTCTGTCAGGAACAAAGGTCCAAGATGGGTCTTGTAAAATGTTGGTAACAACTGTGGGCATGAGAACACAATGGGGTAAGCTGTTGGCAACACTTAGTGAAGGTGGAGATGATGAAACTCCGTTGCAGGTGAAACTGAACGGAGTTGCAACAATCATAGGAAAAATTGGTCTCTTCTTTGCGATTGTGACTTTTGCAGTGCTTGCTCAGGGACTTGTCACCAGAAAATATAAAGAGGGTCAGTACATGAGCTGGTCAGGGGATGATGCTTTGGAAATGCTCGAATATTTTGCAATTGCAGTTACTATAGTTGTTGTTGCTGTTCCTGAAGGACTCCCTTTGGCCGTGACTCTAAGTCTTGCTTTCGCCATGAAGAAAATGATGAACGATAAGGCACTTGTTCGCCACCTTGCAGCTTGTGAAACCATGGGTTCCGCCACAACCATTTGCAGTGACAAGACAGGAACCCTGACGACCAATCACATGACCGTTGTTAAAGCTTGTGTTTGTGGAAATATCGAGGAAGTAAGCGATTCCAATAAGGCTACTAGAATGTGTTCAAAGATTCCAGATATGGCAGTTAAAACTCTTCTACAGTCGATATTCAACAATACGGGAGGAGAAATTGTGATCAACCAAGAGGGGAAGCTCGAGATCTTGGGAACACCTACAGAGACTGCTTTGTTGGAATTTGGCTTGTCAATGGGTGGAGACTTTCAGGCAGTAAGGCAAGATGCTAAGCTTGTGAAGGTGGAACCTTTCAATTCTGCAAAGAAGAGAATGGGCGTGGTGATCCAACTACCTGAAGGAGGATATCGTGCACATTGTAAAGGCGCCTCAGAGATTGTTCTCGCTGCTTGTGACAAATTTATTGATTCTGCTGGCAATGTCGTTCCCCTTGATCATTTAGTAACCAAAAAACTCAATGATACAATTGAAAACTTCGCGAGTGAAGCCCTTCGTACTCTTTGCCTAGCTTATATGGATATTGAGAATAACTTCACAGCTGAGGAACAAATACCAGTCAAAGGATACACGTGTATTGGAATTGTGGGTATCAAAGATCCTGTCCGTCCTGGTGTGAAGGAGTCAGTTGCAATATGTAGGTCTGCAGGGATCACTGTGAGAATGGTTACAGGTGACAATATCAATACAGCAAAGGCAATTGCTCGTGAATGTGGTATTCTTACAGATGAAGGTGTTGCTATCGAAGGTCCAGAGTTTAGAGAGAAGAGCCTGGAAGAATTGATTGAATTAATTCCTAAAATACAGGTATATGAATCTCCTGTATATTCTAACTCTGTAGATTTTACAACTAAACAATAAGGGTTACCCATCAACTTGGTTACTGTTTACTAGGTAATGGCTAGATCTTCACCACTTGATAAGCATACCTTGGTTAAGCACTTGCGCACTACTCTTGATGAAGTTGTTGCTGTTACCGGTGATGGAACAAATGATGCTCCAGCGCTTCATGAGGCAGATATCGGGCTTGCTATGGGCATCGCTGGTACAGAGGTAAATTTTGCTTGTGTGCACTAAATAATGTTAGAGAATCGAGTTTAAAGGTCAGTAAAAGAGAAGAAACCTATTGTTATGTTGATAATGTAAATACTAGTTTCAGTGTACCTCATAAGATTGATTAATGTGGCATAAGTTTTTCTTGCCTTGAGTTTTATTTATTTTTCTAGCTCAAATATCTGTACTTTTTTTGCAAAGCATGGTTCATTTTTTGAGCTTACAATGCCTACTAATTCCAAAAGACAGTTTGAGATCACTTTAGTGTTTCCTAGTCAACTTATTTGTGTTCTAATTTTTTTTTTCCGGACTACTAATTCCCTTAATATGCCTATCTGCGAGCACTGGATGGATACCAAGACAAATTTTTCGATCTGCCTTTGCATCGGTATAGGATCTTAGCCATTATCATATCATATAGCTTGATATTACTAGCTTCATACAATGCTATTACTATATGTATTTAGCATGTCCTGATACAAAATTGCCTTTTTCTTCTTTACTATCCATTTTCCCACTTTCATCAAGATTGAATAGGTTTACTCCTCCACTTTAACAAAAACTCCATATTAAATGTTTCTAAACTTTCTAAGTTGAAATGGATCATAGCTCTTTGGGTAATGTAAGCCAAAGATGAATCTGAACTGTTAAGAAAAATTCTCTTCTAAGTGCAAAATACTAAACTTAAAAATCATTTTTAACAAGACTAGTAATAGAACATGGATTTTTTATTATTATAGAAAAACATGGAAATATATTTATTACTAAAAGATAAACAACTTTAGTGTCTTCCTTGTGTAACATTACTACTTTTCAAGATTCTGTCAGCTTATAGATGGTCTTTCATATTAGCTCTTCATTATCGTCATATCTTTCTTTAATTGTACGCCACATTCTGTAGGTGGCTAAGGAGAGTGCTGATGTCATAATTCTGGATGACAATTTTTCGACGATTGTAACTGTGGCTAAATGGGGCCGTTCAGTGTATGTCAACATACAAAAGTTTGTCCAGTTCCAGCTCACTGTTAACATTGTTGCGTTAATTGTTAATTTCTCCTCAGCCTGTCTGACAGGTAAACATATATTTTGAGTTCTCAATATTATTAGATTGTGCACTTTGTCTCTTGAGCTATTCCTTTCTTCTTTGTGTTTTATGCTTCAGGAAATGCCCCCCTCACTGCTGTTCAACTTCTTTGGGTCAATATGATTATGGACACTCTGGGAGCACTTGCTCTGGCCACTGAACCACCAAACAATGACTTAATGAAGCGAATGCCGGTTGGGAGGAAAGGGAATTTTATAAGTAATGTAATGTGGAGGAATATCTTTGGACAGTCATTATATCAGTTTTTAGTTATGTGGTATCTCCAGACTCAAGGAAAAAGTATATTTGGGCTTGAGGAGCCTAGTGCTGATCTTACACTGAATACGCTTATATTCAATACATTCGTCTTCTGTCAGGTAATTTTGAAGCCTCAGAGCTTTTTTCAAATAGGAGTTTAATTGTTTGGTTCTATTTATTATTGTTAGAGAAACAAGTAGTAGGAATATGTGTTTAAATGTGTATAAAAAATGAAGATACAAACATGCCATTGGTTAAATTTACATGTGATGCACATGCGATGACATTGAACTTTCAAATTTCTTATTGAATCCGAGCCTAGCTGATTCTTTGAGATTGTGTATGCAGGTCTTCAATGAAATTAGCTCTAGAGACATGGAGAAGATAGATGTTTTCAAAGGCATATTGCAGAATTATGTGTTTGTGGGTGTTCTTTCTTGCACTGTCATTTTTCAGATAATAATTGTCCAGTTCCTTGGTGAATTCGCAAGCACTACGCCATTGACATTGTTACAGTGGTTCATCAGCATGTTTATTGGCTTTCTTGGCATGCCTATTGCTGCTGTTGTGAAGATGATTACCGTTGGATCTAATTGAAGAAGATTTAACGTAGGAGAGTAGAACCGATATAAATGAGATAAAAATCGAGCATTCAGTTCTCTACTTCAGTTTACTTTTCTGCTGTCATGAGTCAAAGCATGCGCAGCAATTGTTCACTGAATATGGTTGTATTTATGTATTTTCCTTTGATTATTTTCCATTTGTATTGGCTTGATTGGTTTTGTAATGTAGAAGTTTAGATACTCACAACTAACAAGCTTGATGAAGAAAGCGTGTTGAGCTTTCAGTTTAACAGGAAGAAATTCATCTGACAATGCCATACTTTTTTCGATGGATTTGATTCTAAGGAGTGTTGTGGATTTCCTTAGCGTGAATTTATTGTGGGTCGAAGCTTGCATGACGAACATCTGCAGTTTGTGCATCGTGTTATTTCATAATTGTATAAAGAGCCCTAGCTTCTGTTTCTGGACGGTTAATGCAAGTCTAAATCTAGATCCTTTTATGGCAGTTTGAAAGTGCTCTTTCAATTGATACCTCAGCCTTCTGCAACACAATTTGGTTATAAATAATAAATAGTAACATCTCAAGTTTATAATATGATCGATAACAGAGACTAATATTCAGTTCAATGTGAGTTCATTAAATTGAAGATGAATAGGCAGGTAAAAAGACGAAGGACAACAGCAGAATTCCCCTTTTTGTCTACTAACCTCATCAATTTGCTTGTTCTGAGCATTCGATAACAACACGTATACTTTCTTTAGGACCTTTTATGCAACAAGCTCCTAGTCGATGTTAAGTTTTGTAAAAATAACCTTCTCTCAACTTTATTGCAAGTCCTTTGGCAACAAGGGATTCATTCTTCCAACTGCAACTACAAAAATAACACAATTTCCATGAAATTAACAGTTCCAACTAGAACTACAGCCGTCTTGCAAAATAACCAATTCAGTTCATTGTGAATTTATTCAAAAAACAGAACATGCAGCTAGGCAAACCAAGGCAACTTCCACCTTGGATCTACTAGTCACAATAAACGTGCTTGTTTAATACTTCATACAGCTCATACATACTTTCTTCAGTACCATTTGCTCAGATGTCAGTAATATATGCCAATAACAAAGGCCTGTGATGTCTCACTGTATTCTCCGTTAATTACCCTTCATTCAGGATCAATAGGAACTGATTCAAGAATCTCTCTGGCACGTTATATAAGGCAATGCCTTCTATCCTCGTCGAGGTTAACATCCATCTTGCTCTCCTAATATATTGAACTACCAATTATTAAGACTCAACCAGAAATTAAAATAAACTAGAATTAAAACATCAAAGCCAAAACAGATTCTACCCGTGTAGAATTTAAAAGGGAAATCGAAAGGGTATCAGAAATGCTAGTAACTATCTCTATAACAAGCACAAGAGCTACGCACATCACAATAACGAAGCCATCACAATATATCCACAAGATCTTGCATCATCTGAGCATACAGATTGTAGACATACAGTTCAAACTGGCAATATAAGAGCGCATGCAAATAAGTAGCGTGTGAAGTAGGTCTTCAGCAACAACTCCTACAAACTGATCCCCAGCAACTCAACATTCGCGGTTGGCTTCAAACTTCCCTGCAGCATTCCACCGCAAACCATTGTTAACTCATGGGTCAACCAAATTATCAGCATGTAGGAATACTGATTATGTACAGTTTACAGTATTAGGAAATTTTATATTTAAAAAAAAAATATGTTCCATTAATGAGTCTCAAGACGAAATGAATCCACGAAAGAGATTACTTAGAACATGAAAAGAACAGCTCTATAAAACAGATAAGACAAATGAATCAAAATCAAAGGGGGAAAAAATGCACACATCTAAAAGAATCGTGTAACTTTTTAAACAAATATATGCATATTAGACCAGGGAAAAAAGTAGCGTGTGAAGTACTTCAAGTGGAACACTTCTAAATATAGGAGCTCCAAGTAGGTAATGTTGCTTACCAATTCGACACCCAGGAAAAAAGAACTGTCCCAAAGCTTTACTTTCAATCAAAGAATATTGTTACTGATAACAAATTATTGGAAAGAATCAATTGCGACATTAGACAAGCATTTCGCAGAGTAATTATATGCATACAAATCAGGAAAATTAACTCGTAGTCTAGTATACAAGAACAATCTAATAGAACTTTTGAATTTTAAACCTGTTTATTACCATGTTTTTAGAATAATACATACTGGAGCAACACATACCAATTAATTTTACTTCTGTAGATGCTTACCACACTAGACATCCTTCCTGTGCCGATGGCAATAACTACATTTAACAAACAGTAAATTTCACAAAATTACCAGACTAACGGCACTCGTGTGGTGGACAAATTATAAAAAATGTTCAGACTGATTAGTAACACGATAAAGATGTTGAAAACATCCAAATCTTTGGTGTCATAAAACACTTAGTTTACATGCTAAAGCTAATATATTGCTCATGATAAACATAATTAACTGCTGCACATATGGTTAGCACCTCTTTGAAGTGTTAGCCAATGAAAGCAGTGTATGTAATATGGGAACTAGACACTCGATACTAATTGATTCAGGCACTTGAAAAGAAAAAGATAAGTTCCTTCGTAATTATCACATTGGACCTCTTCAATATCTTGTAGACAGTACATCATATATGAGCATCGTTGTGTGATTCCCCAGATCCTCCTCGAACCGTCGCACAATTCCTGCAAATCGATTCCCTATACATTTGCGAACCGATTCCTTCCGATACACGAACCGGTTCTTCAAAATTAGCGTACCACTTACAAGTATGCTAGATGCAAAGTCTCTTTAAGTGCACATGCACAAGACACAATGCAATGCGTGCAATTAAATGAAGGGAGACACACAATAGAGCGTATGAGCCAATAACTTTACTGTAACTAAACATATAAAAAAGGGTAGCCCGGTGTACGAGGCTCCCACCATTGTGGGCTCTGGGGAGGGTCTTACCCCCGTATGCGAAGAGGTTGTTTCCAGGATTTGAACCCATGACCTCCAAGTCACAAGGCAACAACTTTACCGTTGCGCCAAGGCTCATCCTCAACTAAACACATATGTTAATTAAATGTAAAATGAAACCATGATCCTAAAACGAGCTTTGTGAAAATAAAACAGAACAAAGAAATAAACTCTATCAAAAAAAGTATTTAAGTATTTTGTATGAAAAATTATTAAAATTCATAATTAGCTTTCTAGTTTTCTACTATATACTTTGGAAAACTTTAAGTGCACTATAAAAAAATTTACAACGTACCACTAACCGAGCTTGTGTACTGAAGCAAGCTACCCCTTAACATATCTGAAAAAGTTTAATTATGAATTTGCAAAGAATGAACCCAAACGTATCTGAGATTTTTGTCGATATAAGAAAACATATGGATGCCCTTGGAATTTTTTGCCTCTCCTGTTAAAAATAAAAAAAAGAATTTCTATCAAGAAATTTGTGAACGAATACAGTTGTGGACAACATAGTAACATGTAAGGTCGATCACGAGCATCTCACAAATTCATAGCAGCACAATTGCATTATGTGTTAAAAGTTTTGCCCGAAATCCACCTAATTGATGTGCAAAAGGAGTTTCTCACTCAGTATGGATTGGTTATTGAGTATAGTGAGATATGGTGGGGTAAAGGGAGAGCACAAGAGGAGTTATATGGTGATTTTTATGAGTCTTACGATCAACTGGTAAAAGTTATAGATTTGTTATTAAATATATAAATTTTTATAGTAGACACTTAATGTACATTGTTAGATGTTAATTTACTCAGCAATATACTAACTTTTATGGCCATCCGAGCTACAGTGCTTAACAACTTAATGTACATTTGTTTCAATGTATCAACAATACAACCAGTGAATAAACCAGTTATATTGGTTTCAACGTAAGAACTATGGTCATCCGAGCGACAGTGCTTAACAACTTCCTCATCCAACTAAAGTTTGGCAAGATGCTAATGGTCCTAGTGCACGAGGGGGCACAAGTAGAATCTTCCTGCCCACATCAATATACTTTTGTACAAATGAGTAATGCATTTTTGCAAAATCAGGAGTTTTGCCATAAATACTATATTGTATTTCAAACAAGATAATGTTATATCAATTATAAAATAGATGTGAAGAGGATCAGGGGTTTGATCCGGTGCTTACACTAAAGTGAGCTAATGCGACTCCATATTCCTTGTGCAAAGAGTTATTTTCTAGTTTCTCTAACCACTCACTTAATCTATCTATCAATGCCTCCATGACCTACAAAATTAACATGCAAGAATGAAAATTAACATGCAAGAATGAAAGTTAACATAATACTATACAGATTGCTAAGTAGATATGAAAGTTAACAATAAACAATAAACTTATATGATCATTGAGATGACCTCCACAAAGCAAATATAGAAGCTCCAAACTATCAATACTACTGTTAAAGTATTGCCAGTAATACTCCTCCTAAAATATAATAGTGAAATATAGCATCAATATTTGTGGAGAATAATTAGAAACTACACTAAAATGTTGACAAATTCTTAAAAGAATTAACAAGTAAATAACAAAAGTTAGCAGTTATAAATAAAAGTTAACATGTACAGATGAACATTAATAGTTATAAACAAAAGTTAACACATAGTACCCAAATTTTACAAGTTCCATGGAAACTTAACAATTATACACAAAAGTTAACATTTATAGATAAAACTTAGCAGGTAATGTACAAGTAAACATAAAAGTTCATATGAAACTTACTAATGATATTTTTTTTATTACAATAATTTGAGAGCCATCTGATCTCATCTGGTGTGAGGTTTGACGCTACATGATTAGGTGTCCTTTAGTTATGCATGAAAGTTCATTCACTATCCACTAGGCATATGCTAAAATCTAAAACTTTATGAATACCCTCGTTTAATACCTTTCGAAGAGCTTCATGCTTCTTCTTTTTTCCTATTCTTCAACAAATCCCAGCTATATTTATCGAATTTACAGTAGTACTTGATTTCTTTTCCTTATTATTTATTTGGTGTGGTATTTTATTTATCGCACTGTCAGTTCTTTCCTTTTCCCTTCAATGAATGGAATTCGGACTAGTTGTGATCTCATTCTAATCCTGGTACTTGGTGCCCTTATCTCCAACTTTGAGACCACTTTTTTGTACCTCTTACCATACACTTTCATCTCCAGTCAGGCAATTACTTTCTCAATTGTTGTTTCTTCCTCAATGTTCTCCTCTTCTCTTCTTCTTTCTCTTCTTGCACAACATCCGCCTCTTTCTCTTCTTCCTTCTCTTCTTCTTTCTCTTTTTGTACAACATCTTCTTCTTTCTCTTCTTCCTTCTCCTTTTGCACAATCTCTTCTTCAATATGTCTATCTTCTTTATTATCCCCCCCCCCCCCCCCCGAGTGAAAGAATCTAAATCATTTTTATTTTTCTTTTGTGCAGCATTAATATGCCTATCATTCCGTGTCATTAGATTTTACATTCTCCTCTAGTTCTTCAGGTTCAAAGATATCACAGGTCCCTTCATAGGTTTTCAATTTCTTAGTAAGTCATCGTATCTCCTTTGTACAAGCATCCTACTGATAACGCTTACTATACTTGCACACATTAAGCAATTTATATTTGAATTTAGCAGTACTCCTCCAAAGACAAAGCTGCTTCTCAATGGTAAACCTCTCTATCTCCACTTTCCTCTTAAAAGCATCAAGGAAATAAACAATCTGAAAAATATATAAAAAAACCTATCAGTTAAATAAACAATAAAAAATCAAGGAGAATAGTTATTAAAGATAAAAAACAATGAAATAATAGGATGAAAATTAACATGTAATTAAGAAAGTTAACAAGAAACAATAAAAATTAACATGTAATAATAAAAGTTAACAAGAAACAATTACAATTAACATACAATCCTAAAATTTAACAAGAGTTAACATGTAATCATGAAAGTTAACAACTTACAATAAAAATTAACATGTAATTTGAAAGTTAACAAGAAACAATAAAAATTAACATGTAATCCTAAAAGTTAACAAACAACAATTAAAATTAACATGCAATAATAAAAGTTAACAATCAACAATAAAATTAACATGCAAGAATGAAAGTTAACAAGATACTATGCAAATAAACAGGCAGATAGTAAAGTTATAAGAAATAATAAACAATAACAAGTAAGAGTGTGTAAAAAATTTAAAATGCTTACGTGGCCTATTGACGGGCCCTTAGTTCTCTCTCCAACCTTTTTCGGCTTCACCTTCTTTTTTTCTCTAAACATTCTACGGATCAAGTTCAGACTTCATACGATCCATATAATTGATTACTCTATTTATTGATCCAATGTAAGGACTAGGGCCAACCAAGCTATAAAGCTTAACAATTTCCTCATCCAACATGACTTCGGCAAGATGCCAGTGGTCTTGGCGCACAAGGAGGACAAATAGAATCTTCTTGCTCGTGACAATATGCTTTTGTATAAACAAATAATATAGATTTTCAAAATCAAGAGTTTTGGCATATAGACTATACTGTATTTCAAACAAGATAATGTTATATAAATTGTAAAATAGATGTGAAGAGGGTTAGGGGTTTGATCTGGTGCTTACACACACAAACAAAAAATGATATTACTCCAAATTCCTTGTTCAATGAGCTATTTTCTAGTCTCTCTAACCATGCGCTTACTCTGTCTTTCAAAGCCTCCGTGACCCACAAAACTAACATGTAAGAATGAAAATTAACATGTAAGAATGAAAGTTAACAGGATACTATAAAGATTGCTAAGAAGATAAACCTACATGATCATCAAGACAGCCTTCGTGAAGCAAATATAGAAGCACCAAACTATCAATACTACTGTTCGAAGTATTGACTATAATACACCTCCTGAAATATAACAGTAAGATATAATGTTATTGGAGGATTAATAAGCAATCAAAGCATATCTAAAATTTATATTTTTACTCTTTACATTTTGATTGAATAGTTGACAAGTGTGAATGGAGCTTGGTTCTGAGTTTTGGGAGATTTGAGTAGGTCGCATTGGAGATTGAAGCGAATAAAGGAGAAGGGAAGGTAGGGGGAAATATTCAGACTGTTTTGATTGTTTTTTATGGATGAAGAGCCCCCTATCCCCCTACTCCGCCTTAGTTCACCCTCAACAACACAAAGATGTAATGAAGGGGAAGTGATTAACTTCACTTCTCTTTTCTCTGTTGGTTTCCCTTATAATGTGTTTGGATGGGGGTTACAGAAGGATAGGGAAAGTTAAAATTCACAAGACCTTTATTTAGAAGTATCTTTGAGGGGCTTAAAGAATGAAAAATAATGTAAAAAAAGGGTGGTAAAGGATGTAAAATGAACAGTTTAACTTTTAACAATATAGAGAGATAGTTTTACGGTTGTTATTTATTAGTTGATAAAAATGTTTTTAATAAAATATAAGGGTATTTATGTAGCTTTACATATATTCACTTGACTTCTCTCCTTTTTAGTAAACTCCCAAACACTCCTTTTTAGTAAACTCCCAAACAGATAAGTGAAATTTACTTCGATCCCCCTTGCTAAATTCCCAAATAATGTCATTTTTTTCTTGTCCTTCTCTATGTCTATTATCTAACTTTATGTCCCTTCTCTTAGGGCCTGTTTGGATTTGTAGGGGGTGAAGGGAAGTTAAGGGAAACTAGGTGAGAGAATGGAAGGGAAGGGAGTTCCCTTCCCCTTGGTTACACCCCAATTAGGGGGGTAACAAATTTTACACTATTAGGGGGTGAACCAAAGGGAACCAGGATGAATTAACTTCACCTCCTAAATGTTCCCAAACAAGATGAATAGTTCCCCTAACTTCCCTTCACCCTCATTCCCCTCAATCCAAACAAGCCCTTAAGTAAACTCCCAAACAAAACATGAACTTCCTTTGCCCTCATGCAAAAAACACACTCTAATACTTCAACAGGCCAATTTATTTGTCCGTATAACATAAATAAATTTTATTTATAGGTCTACGTCTAGATTTCCCGCCAAACTTTTCAACATCCGCCCTCCACCCCACTGTTCCCCCCCAATTAACTTCAGCCCTCTGGATCTCCAATCTCATCGGAATCGATGGATCCCAGTCTCTCTCCTCCCCAGAGGATCGTACTCCTCCTCGACCTCCACCCTCTCCTCCATCAAAACCCTAACAGCAGCAGCAAATACCTAGCCCAAATCCAAGCTTCGGCCCACCGAATCCTCGGCTTCTCTCCTCTCTCCTCCTCTCTCTTCGCCTTCAAGCTCTTCATCTCCTCCCTCTCCCCTCTCCTCTCCTCCTCCAAGCTCCGCCAACTCCTCGGCAGGTCGCCGCCTCCCTTCTCCTTCAACCGCCCCCTCGAAACCCTAGCCTCCCTCTCCCGTTCCCTCGGTGCCCTCCGCCCCGCGGGCCCCGCCGACCCCTCCTCAGCCCCTCGCGCTTCTCTCCTCGCCAAGTTCCTGCTCCAGCTCGAGCACGATTACTCCTGGGAGCCCGACTCCTCATCGGCAGCGGCGGCGGCGGATTCGGGAGGTAAGCCCCCTCAACCCCCTTGCTCGAATCTAGTGTTGCTCTTCTCGCCCCTCTGCGGAGACACCCTGGGTCTCCAAAGTCGGGATTTTGATGGGTTTTTCGCCAGCTTCGCTAGGGTTTTTGGTCCGGTAAATGAGAGATTCTTGTCCAGAGATATTCATTTTAGTTGGATTGGCATGAACTTTGATGGAGAGCGCAAGCTAGGGTTCCTCAAAAGGGGGATTAGGGAATTGGGCTGGGGTTTTTGTTCCGAGGACGCTGTTCTTGTGGGCTCTGCTTTGGTTCCATTTGGGCTGATATTTCCGTATATGGGGTGTAAACTGGGATGTCTCAGTTCTGGTCGTAGTACCAAGAAAGGTCAAGCCGATTTGGTTCTTGGGATTACTGATGCCCATGGAAAGCCTTTAGAATGTAAAAGTTGCTGCCTGGAGGTGGTCCAGCTGAAATTGGCAAGGGAAAGGCCAGACTTTTGGGCCCTTTTCTCGGAAAAGATTAATGGGGGTGGACTCGTGAAGATTCGAGTTAATGAGGTCAGGAGGAGAGATGAGTGGGCGCAAGTGTCTGATTATTCTGACTGGATTGTTCTATTACGAGGAATTTCTAGTGATTCCGGGAAAGAGGCAGGAGATCCTAAAAGAGAGTGCATTGTTGACAGGGTTCTTGAATTGCTTTGTTGTATGGAAAAGGGCGAGTTTATGGTAGAACAGCCCTTCTGGCAGCTTCTCCTGGCATTCCTCTTTAGAAAGAATTACTGGGCTTCAGTCTCTATATCTGATAGCGATGGAAACTCTCTTAAAGGTGTTCTAAAGCCATTCACAGTTAACTATGCGCTGCTCGGCGTTACGGAGAACAACAATGTAGTTTCATGTCAATTAGCAGGCAAAGAGGCGTCTAAAACATTTGATAGTGGTATAGCTGATTCATCTAAAACTAAGTATGGGAGAAGGAAAAGAAACAAAATGGACGGACATCTGCTGCAGGATGTTACTTGGAGTACATTCTACAAAGCAGTGTTTAGGCAAGATGAATATTGTGCTCCAGAGATGGATCTGGAAGAAATGTACTTTGCCACCAAAAATACCAAATCAAAGAAGCTGTCTTTTTTGAAATGTTGGATGAGGGAGATGAATAAATCTAGTGATTATTGCCAAATTAAACCAAATGAACCGAAGACACCTCTGAGTGTTAATGAGGAAGTGAAAGAGAGGCTTGATGGACCAGACCCAGAGCTTAACTTAAATGCTTCCTCTTCTCCTGATCGAGGGAAAAATCATAATTTGCCTTTAAACCAGGAGTTTTTATCATTTTCCTGCAAAGAACACTGGGAAGCTTTCCTCAAAAGTATCCCTCAGAAGATTGAGCATGGAACTTTCTCAAAGGAAGTAGATTTGTGGAATTTGGCTAAACGACTGGTTAGTTGGTCTATTGATGCACTATATGCTAAATTTGCAAACAATGAGATCAATAACTCTGTAAACAAGGAATTAGACGACTGTTCTGAAATGAATGTCCGTTCTGAAGTTTCTCACCTTCTTTTAATGAAACCGAAGGATTTATTGGTGAAGCACAGAAGCTCCAATTCAGAATCTGCAACATTAAGACAATTTCCAGCAAATTACAGTACAGAGAACATAATCCGACAGTATCCTTTTAATATTCTTGTTCTCTATTTCTCAGTTGTCTATGCCAGAATTGTAAATCCTTATATTCCTTAACTTACATCAGGCATGAGCTGCAGATCTTGTTTAGAATGGAGCTGCTGCGGTCAAAGATTGCAGTAAGCTTTGAGGATAATTTGAAACAGAAGATGGTCAAGGAGATCTGCTCACTCTTGCAAAATATTGAGTTCTATCTACAGGGGGACTTCTTGTGCGGTGAGAGTCTGCTGGAGTTTGCTGGAAAGACCATTAAATCTAGGTATGTTATGCTTTGCATGTTCATAGCTTCCTTAATATTTGGTACCAACGGTCTTACAGCTTCTTCCTTCATTATTTTCCATACACTATACTTAGTTTCCTCCTTGTCCTAGATAAATAGATTGTTCATTTTTGACATCTTTACAAAATATTCATGCCTGATTACATCAATATCTATTGTTCCGATTTGTGTGCACTGTTATAATGTTTAATTTGCTCAGTGGGTAATACAAGTTTAGGATATCTGAAACTTTATCTGAGCAACCATATGTTGATTACTCAAATATAGCACTTGAGATACTCCATACTGACAATTTCCTCGCTTATTTTTGCCACATAGCTGACAGCCAGCTCTGTGAGATTCTAATTGAGCATAATACACAAAAGTACCATTCCAGAAGCTATAATATTTTGCTAAGAATTTCATGAGTCTGATTCTAATTAGCATAATACTTGAAAGTACTATGCTAGAAGCCTGGAAGCAATAGTACTAGGTATCTAGAGTTTCAGAAGTATTTTTCACTTTAAGGTATAGTTAATTTTTCTGTAGTTTTTCTTCAATGCTCTATATAAATATCTAGTTTTCTTGAGGTATGCCTTTTCTGTGTCTCAACTAGCCAACTAGGTCCAAGAAATCAGGTCAAATCTTCCCATTAATCAACATGTGATGCACTTGTAAAGTTTTTATTATTTTATTAGCCAACATGCATGTGCATAATGCACACGATCTAGAAAAACTATCGAAAAAAGTTAAAAAATGTAACTTTTAAAGAGTAAATTAGCTCAAAAATTCTTTACAACAAATTATGACCTATTAGATTATGCATTATTCTGAACAAAAAATTTATTGCGCACAATCTCAATGGAATATTTTAGTGGATTTTAAATCTAGCAAATTTTAAACTATGTAACTTTATTCATTTATATTCTTACAGAGAAAATTATTCTTTAGCACGTACCTTACATAGGTCCAAAGATGCAATAGGCAAATGCAATTGCACTGACATATGTTATGTGCTTAAGATATATATTAGGATATGTAGAAAGAGATCAAAAACCCTAATTCTTATTCATTAAGATAATAAGAGAGATATATATATAGCCATACAAATAGGATTATGAGTAATGGGTTACAGCTCATTAACTCAATACCCAATACTTAATTTAACACTCCCTCTCAAGCTGGAGGATAGATATCTACCATGCTCAGCTTGTCACATATAGTAGACAACACCTTTGAAGAAGTAGCATTGGTAAGAATATCAGCAAATTACTATGAGGATGGAGTGAATATGAGAGATACTATCTTCTTCTCCTAAGCATCTCTGACAAAATTACAGTCAACTTTAATATGTTTTGTCCTCTCATGAAACACAGGATTCTGTGCAATGTAAATGGCAGACTGGTTGTCACAATGCATTAGCATGAGTCCATGTTGAACAAAACCAAGTTCTGTCATAAACTTTCGTAGCCACACCATCTCACAAGCAGTGTGAGCCATTGTTCTATATTCGACCTCTACCACCAGACCATGATACTACATCTTGTTTCTTGCTTCTTCAAGTCACAAGATTACCTCCAACAAAAGTATAGAATCCTGAGGTTGATTTTCGGTCCCCCATGTCTCCTGCATAGCCATCATCAGAGAAAGCAGAAATGTGAGTATGCCCATACTTCTTATATAGTAATCCCTTACCAGGACAACTCTTGACATATGCTAAAATCTTCAGAGCTGCTGTTCAATGAACCTCTTTAGATTTGTACATAAACCTGCTCAGTACACCTACTACAAAGGTAATATCAGGCCTGGTAACTGTCAAATATATTAGCTTCTCAATCAATCTCTTATATCGTCCAGTGTCATCTAGTAGAGAGGTATCATCACGTCACAAATCAACATTTGCCTCCATTGGAGTGCTTGCAAGTTTGCATCCCAAGAGACCTGTTTCTTCTAGTAAATCTAGCGCATACTTCATTTGAGACAACAACAGACCATGCTTTTGATATGTAATTTCAATCCCAAGAAAATACTTTGGCTTTCCTATATCCTTAGTGACAAAATGATGGTTTAGATACTCCTTAGTCTCTGCTAAGGCAACAGAGTCACTCCCAGTCAGCAGAATATCATCAACATATACAGCTAAAATAACTAAACCAATTGTTGTGCGTCGAAGAAAGACAGAGTGATCAGACTGACAACGTTGGAAACCAACACTAAAAATAACCTTGCTGAACTTATCAAACCAAGCTCGAGGACTTTGCTTTAACCCATAGATGGTCTTCCTTAGCCTGCAAATAATATTCTCCCTCTGAGTAACATACCTTGGAGGTTACTCCATATAAACCTCCTCATCCAAATCACCATAAAGGAAAGCATTCTTCACATCTAGCTGATGCATCGCCCAATCCATATTAGTGTTTTCAAAGGCGCGCGCCTCATGTGCCTTACGATGCGGGGCGGTGGCGAAGCGCCCCACATCTGATGCAGCAACGCCTTTTGCGCCTCGCGTACATCCGTACTTTGTGTAGGATGCATGTAGTACATTTCTTCATATAGTTTTGTTTGTTAACATTTCAATCGAGTCTTTATACTTGATATTCCATATCCCAAAAAGAAAAATAAATCCAATAGGCTTTTTTAATAACCTTCAATTGAGGACCATTACGAATCCTTAGTTTGGATATGTCTTGATTTAACATTTGATTTAAAAATTTATGAAATTTGCTACTATGTTGGGTGTTAGAATTAGAAATTAAGGCAATATATTGTGATTTTATAGCAAGATATTATTTATCATGATATTTTTCGTGTAAATTCTAAAAACATGTTCTTTCGCGCTTGATTACATATATTAAAATATTATGTGTGTGGTGTGCGCCTCGCATCACTCGGGCGCGCGCATCGCGTTACGCTTTGCGCATGTGCGCGTAAAGATGCTTTGCGTGCTGTATTACGTCTCGCGCATTGAAAACACTGATCCATATTAACAGCCAGAGAAAAAAATTCTGATGGAGTTGAGACGAGCAACAGGAAAAAAAGTTTCAAAATAGTCAATGTCATATGTCTGGATATAACCTTTAGCAACCAGACGAGCTTTATATCGGTCAATAGACCCATCGGGTGATATTTTAAGGTATACACCCGTCTGTAACCAATCATAGTCGCTCCAGTATGAAGAGAGACCAAATCTCAAGTCCCTCTAGAAAACAGTGCATCCATCTCCTCATCCATAGCCTGCTTCTAGGTTGGTACTAACATAGCTTTCTCATGTGTCCTGGGTATAGATACACTGGATAAGAACAGAGCAAACTTACGAAAAAATAGGTTGAGATGGTCATAAGAGACAAAAAGAGAGATAAGATATTTCGGGCAAGATCGTTTACCTTTTCGAAGAGCAATAGGAACATCTAAGTCAGAAGGGATAGAAGTCTTAACAGGAGATGAACCGACAATTGGAGATGAAGATGCAGCAAGAGCAGAGTCAAGGCTATGTACTTTGAGGCGACGAGAGTATGTCAGTAGAGGCTTCGGTGCATGAGCCACATGAGCAGGTAATAGAATAGTAGTAGGAGCAAAAGAAAGTAGTGGTACCTGTGGACAACCAGCAGTAGTGGAACCAGAGGAAAAATATGGGACAGACTCAAAAAAGATAACATTAGCAGACACAATATTTTTTGGTGGACGGATGATAACACCTATACCCTTTTTGAGTATGTGAGTATCCAATAAAAACACACTTAATGGATCTAGAAGACAACTTATCCAAACTAGCTGACAAATCCTGAACAAAACACGTACAACCAAAGACACGGGGAATCACAAAAAATTGTTTTTTATCAGGATAAAGATAATTGGATGGTATTAAACCATTAAGAACAGAGGAAGGCATGCGATTAATCAAATAACAGGCAGTGAGAACAACATTAGACCACAAATACTTTGGAATACTCATATGTATTATCAGTGTTCTAACAATATCTAGAATATATCTATGCTTCCTCTCAGCAACTCCATTTTGTTGTGAAGTGTGAGAGCAAGAAGTCTGATGAATAATACCATTAAGGACACAAAATTTTGAAACGTTATTTTTCATATATTCCAAAGCATTATCAGTATGAAGAATACGAATAGAAGTAGAGAATTGAGCTTTTATTTCATTATAAAAGATTTTAATAACGTGCGAGACCTCAGACCTCTCTTTTAACAAATACAGTCAAGTCATGCGAGAGAAATCATCAACAAAGATAATGAATTAGCGAAAACCTTTCACAGAGGGAACACGATAAGACCCCAGACATCAGAATGAACCAACTCAAACACAAAGCTACTGTGTTTATCGACACGACTCGGAAAAGTGACATGATGATGCTTACCCAGTTCACACGACTCACAACCTAAAAAGGAAATAGATGGCTGAACATAAACTACCGATCTAAATTTTTGTAGTGAAGGATGACCTAGACGTCAGTGCCACAGTAAAGTAGAGTCAGGCTGTGATGCAACAAGACCAGTCTCTGGCACACTATCATCCAAATAGTACATACCTCCTCTTTCATGTCCCGAACCAATCGTCATCCCAGTTGCTAGGCCCTGAAAAACATAATAAGAGGGAATAATAGATATTTTGTTTTGTAAACTTGCTAATGGATAACAGGCTAATAGGAAATTTAGAAACATATAACATATCAGTTAGTTTTAAAGAGGAAGTAGCATGAACTATTCCATCACCACGAACTGGAGAAAGTGTACTATCAGCAATACGGATAGAGGAAAACTTATCAGAAAGATGTAAAGATACAAAGTGATCTTTTATACTTGTCATATGGGATGAGGATTCAGAATCTAGTACCCAAGGTTTGTGAGGAAAATCTATGTAAGCATTCATACCTGAAGAAGATGCATGAGTAGCAAAATGACTGTTCTGAGAGAGTTTTAGCTGGCGTAACCTCTTATAATCTGCCTATGAAATCTGAACAGCAGAAGCAGTAACAGCTGGACCACCAGAAGTAGTAGCAGAAATGGACGAGCGAGTCAACTCGGCGTCAGCAACCTGGGCCTACTGAGGACGACCAAACTTCTCTCAACACTTCTCAGAAATATGATCGGTTCTCCCACAGTGACCACACTGACATGAGCCCTTATCAAATTCACCATGTCTCCCACCAAAGGAGCCACGTCCTCCTCCTGAATCACTACCACGACCACGATCGTGGTTTTTGCCTCGACTAGAGAACATGACAGACTGATCCACTGAAGGTGGAGACGGTATAGTAGTATCAGAAGTAACACCAGTAGAGACCTGCATAAGTCTGAAGAATATAGAAGTCAGTGAGGGAATGATATCTTCACCCAATATATGTCCTCTTACCTGGGACTGTAAGGCTATGAAGCACGGACACGGACACGGCGACACGGACACGACACGGACACGGACACGGACACGGCAAAACCCAAAAAAATAGGACACGGCGACACGGTTAGATTTTTTTAATATTATTATTATATATAGATCAATATTGAATTAATTTCTATTACCTTTTCTTTTTTTTTGTTATGTAAAGTGGATATTATAAATAAGAAACTAAAGGAAAGTGTGTGTTGCAGGTATGAATTGATTACCAATTAGGTCCACGTGAGACCCTATAAATCATCTCTTTTAGCTATTTTGAACTAAATATAAATTAAATACTGAGATAAAACTTTTCCAACTTACCAGATATACGAAAACCAACGAAAACCAACGCACAACAATAGACTTATAGTTTATGAGCAAAACTTCAACTTTTATTAATTACATATTACACAAATTTACAAAAATTCAAACTGGCACTGGGTACTTATCTCACTCTCTGGCTCCAGCTCATCAACCTTTATTAATTACACATTACATAATAAATCTATAAAAATCCAAGCCCACTGGTTCATAAAGCACTCCAGATCCACGTGTTCATCTTCATTTCTCCCAACGCAAAGCTCACTGGTTCATAAAGCACAAAGTCCACAGAATTATACAAAACTCCATTTAAACCCACCTTCAAGTCCGCTCTCTCCTGAAAAAAACCCAGGCGAAGAAGAAAAAAAAAAGAAAAACCAAAATAAATCGAAAAAGGGAAGCGAAGATCTGAAGCTCACCGGCGGCGCCATGGATTCTCCGATCTATGGCGGCACTAAAGCTCTCCTCATCGTCGCGGCCATCGTCCGCTCTCTCCTCATCGCCGCCGTCATCTGCCCCGACGACGTCGTCAGGCCCGACGGCGTCATCCACAGCATCGAGCGGATTCTGATCCCTAGAGCCGATCTCGAGAGAGACGACCCTGGTAAGTGAAGAAATTAGTTTGGATTTCGGATTTTCCTTTTTGTTCGCGAATCTCAGCCGTGTCGGGAACTAGTCGGGGGCGTGTCGGGGCGTTGACCCGCGTCGGTGGCGTTGACCGCGTGTCCGACGCGTGTCGAACGCGTGTCGAACGCGTGTCCGCGTCCGACGCGCGTCGGACACGGACTCGGGGCCAAGTTTGGCGTGTCGGTGCTTCATAGTTGTAAGGTAGGGTGCAATCCAGAATGAAACTTGACACTGTCAGGTCGCGACGATACGCCAACAGCGTCGCTGCATCAGCTACTGTAGGCTGATGCATCTCCAATTTGTCTATTAGTCCCTTCAATTCACCAAAGAACTCCGGAACTGACCGATCATCTTGTTTGAGTCCCTCATAGATCTCAAATACACAGGAAATATTCTTCTCATTCCCGTACATAATCTTCAGGCTGTCCCACATCTCCTTCGTAGTGGTTAAGAACATAATACTACTACTGATCTGTGCTTCCATACTGTTGAGAAACTAAGTCATAACATAATAATCAGACAAGAGCCAAGAATTCTAGGTGGGACCTGTGGTAGGAGGTGGAGATGCCACTGCCAGAAGATGTGAGAGTTTGCTCTGAACACCAATGAAGATGCAAAAAGCTGTGCCCAGAGCAGATAGTTTATACCATTCAATTTTATTCTAGTCCCCAAGACTACCTTAGGCGTAGAGGTCTCACTAACAGCAGCAAATGGAGGAGTAGAGATTTTCGATATTGTAGTAGTAGTCATTTTTGCACAATAATAGTAGACATGTAATAGTCAACTAGCCAGTGCAGTAGTAAAGATCTGTTCTTGAAACATAAACTAAGAGTAGATCAATAGCAAGATGATGATATTTCAGTCGGACACATATCAGATCGGAGAAATATAGAGGCAGAGTAGTAGGTAGTCAAGCCCTTACGCCGTGGAAGCGATATCACCTGATGGAGAAAGCCCTGACTTTTGATTTCACAAAAGCACAAGCCAATCTCTATATTCCCGTTTTACAAAGGAAACAAGAATAGAAGTGAAATATCTCAACAAAGTGAGATATACATTTCCTCTCATCAGTTTTAGGACTGAATTGTTGAGGGAATAGTCAACACCCACAATAGCAGCAGTGCAACAACGACAGCGATGGCGGCAAGCGGTGGCGGTAGTAGCAGGTGGGTACGATAGGCAGCAGGCAAGCGGCAAGCAACAACAGGAGGTAGCAGCAGCGACGCAAGTGGCAGCAGCAGCAGTAGGCGACGGCGGGCAGCAGCAACAGCAGGCGACGGTGGGTAGCAGGCAAGCGGCAAGCAGCAGGCAAGCGACAAGCAGCAGCAGGCGGTAGCAGCAGTAGCGACAAGCGGCAGCAGCAGCGGGCGGCGACGGGGAGCAGACGACGGTGGCAGCAGGCGGTAGAGGAAGCAGGCGGCGGCAAGGTGGCGACGGCAAGCTGCAGAGGCGGCGGCAAGAAGAGATTAGGGTTTTTGGAAGAGGTGGCGGCTAGGAGAAAAGGCGGCTGCGATTAGGGTATCATGCTCTGATACCATGTAGAAAGAGATCAAAAACCCTAATTCTTATTCATTAAGATAATAAGAGAGATATATATAGCCATACAAATAGGATTATGGGTAATGAGTTATAACCCATTAACCCAATACCCAATACTTAATTTAACAAATAGTAAGAAGGCTTCATTAATATAACTGAAACTACTATTATTAACTCTGAATATGAATTTTGATTTGGTAACTTTTGGAACAATTTATACTATTAATTTGATTTTACAAAAAATAATCAATTTTTATATGCACGATTTATCTAGATTCAAGCGTGCATAGTCCATATTTTATCGCTTTTTTTAACAATTTCATTGATGTTGCTTTTTCATAATTGATCATTATGCACCTTTCTTCTATATATTGTGTAATAATACACTTGGTCCCATTAGTCTGCTGCATGCAGTATTTGAATTGACAAAGGTTTTTAGGGAAAAGAAATGAAATTAGATTATTACAATTGTTGAAGCTGGCTACTCTTACAGGTATGCTCGTTCTCTGGGAGATGTTATTCACAAGATCTATGAGCAGATGGAATTTTTCTCATTTGATGATAATGAACTGGAAGCATCAGAGTCATTACTTGTTAGCAACAGTGAAGAAGCAAAGAGGGATGAGAATGAAAGTAATAACACCCCTAAAGATACATTTGAACCAATGACCATAGCTTCCAGCAGTCAAAATAATGTCTACCTTCATGCAAATGATGCAAAAGAATTGCAACCTGAAGCTGATAATGTACATGATCGAAGGCTAATGGAAGCCCATAAACAAAGAGACAGAGCTCGGAGGTTGTCATCTTTCACAAGCTGGGTTCCAGATTTGCATAGGGTTTGGGCCCTCAAGCATCCAGGGATGGAAAAACCTGCACTTGATTATCTCCCCAGCTCCAAGTGTAAGAGGATGAAAAGGGAGAGGAACAAAACTGAAGTAGTGTGCGAAACTCCTATGACTCGGAAACAACATTTACATATGCAAAAGGATGAAGGCAGGCACTTGGAGATTTCAAGTTTTGATGATAATGCATACAGATCACTTTCAAAGGCCTTGTTCTTGAATGAATGAATGAATGAATGAATGAACGAGATTTTGATCCTAACATGATTGTTCGATGGCAGGATTCTGCAGGTGCTGAGGATATCCTTTATGAAGAGGATATAACTGATGGTTGAAAGCTGTTTTTGTTCTTCTGCTAATTTTAAATTGAGTTATCACCATTCTTGCAGTGAGCCATGGAACCAAAGTTCTCAACTGCTCGGTTGTTGTATTTGTTTCTAGCTATGCTATCTGCAGATATTAGTTGGATGCTAAACCGTTCACCCCAATAAATTTTTTTATAAAGCATACAAGTCTCTTCTGCGTGTATTTTGCATATACCGTTGAGAATTGATTTTTCATTTGTATACTAATTGTCTTGCACTATTGACCCTTGGAATGTTTCCTTTGAGTAGTTCCTTGTATTGGCATAACAACTAGAGTCTATGTTGTATTTTTAAGAGTTCTCTTCTTTGGAATCTTCTTGGTCTTCAATGTGATTGTTTTCATTTTAGTAATTGGAACTGCATATGTTGTGATGCATCTCCCATAATCCACCTCATAAAAACTCTTGTTTAAAAGCTGGATCAGCCGTTTCTAGCACTGCTCATATAATTCTTTGTTCAGTTTTACCTCTTTACTATGAACTGGGGGGGTTGAGGTATTTTGGGGAGAAGTATGCCCCCATCATTTCCAGTGCATCTATTATTTCCTCTTTTACCCCCTTGGTTCTTAACTCCATTTCGTGGGTTTGACGGAATTTAGGGGAGTTTGTATATGAAATCACGGCTTTGCTCATTGCGTTCTTACCCTTTTTATCTGCCGTAATGGGATGAGGAAGAGCTGATTTTTCGGTTCGTTCGTTTCTCTTTCGTCCTTGCAGTCAGGTTAGGTCTCCCTCTCTCGCGTGTTCCCTCAGTGAGGGAGGGTGAGGGAGTGTATGGCCTTACTCAATTGGATGGATGTTCAGATCAAATTTCACCGCTTTTGTTGAGGTTGATTTCTATTATGTGACTTTGATCCTCTCTTCTTTTAATGATAAAAAATAACTTCTATTGCGTGACTTTGATTCTCTCTTCTTTTAATGAAAAAAATAATTTCTCCTCCTCAGTGTCAAATTGATATGATTAATATATCAAATTTATCTTTTAATTGATTTGCATGGTTGTCTAAAAAAATCTTTTTTTTGTTGGCTTAGAAATCATTGGTTGCTTCTTTAGGTTCAGGTTTTTTTAGTTTTTGATGATTGATAAACTTGCACCTATATTGTGTTCTCTTTACAATAAAGTTTTCTGCTAGAGGATATCGTCTTGATTTTTTTTTTTTTGGGTTTGTGCCATGAGTTTAAAGAATGAAATAATCAAACAAATTAGTATACCAAATTTTTATTGTCCCCATTTAGATGTCTGTACAACGCTTGATTGGTATGGAGACTATGTTTATGTCTTATTGGTGTTTCACTGAAGAATTCATCAGATATTTGTTGTTTCAAGTTGAAATTTCATGGTGTTTTTGAGAGTGTATCCAAATGTAGAATGAGAGAGCAGTAGCAAAATATTGTATCGAGTCACACAACTGTAAAACCGTCTGTGTTCTCAGAAGCTATATAAGTAACCCCACTTTGGCCCTACATTTTTATTAATAGAAAGAATGTGAACCAATTATTGAAGGTTCTCTGTAGGTTGTTTATTTGACTTTCCTTTCTTGTCTTATAAAAATTCATGTTTCTTCTCTTGGTCATTTCACATTCAATTGATAGATGCGGAGAGAGGCTAGATTGCACCAAAGAGAAAATAGAATCGAACAGTTCTTCAGGTTTATCTGTCTATGTTCGGCATGCTCTTATGGGATATTGTGGAAGAGTTCACCTGAATGCACCAAAAATTAAGAAATATAACTCGGATCTCCATTACCTTGAGAAACCTTCCTCAATCTAGAAATTGAGCGATGGATGCCATTGACATGTGTGGCGTTGCTATTATCTGTCCTAAGAAGGCATATGAAGTTTATGATTAGCTATATTGTTATCTCTTGTCACAGAAGGTTGATGTTGTTGAAGTAGATGTACAAATATTCTTGAAAAATTGGCAATAGGTATGGTGGCCTTTTGGTCTGAGTTGTCAGTTTCAACAAACACTTGAAAATCTATATCCAAAAACTTGATACAACACAATGCATTGTATGAGTCACAATATGAACTCTGTAGAAAACGAGGCGAACATCAGGAAAACTGAAGAATTGAAACAGCTACAGTAACCATCGGATCGGTCAACCGAAGGAGCAAGGCCGATCGACCGATGCGATCGACAAAAAACTGGGTTTTACAGGAATTCGGGTCGGTCGACCGATGGGGTGTGACCGGTCGACCGATCCCGTGCACAATTACAAGGTGAAATTTGTGTCTCTATCCGGTCGACCGATTGCATATGTGCGGTCGACCGGTAAGTGGTTATGGGTCGGTTTTATTTGCCTCGGCGGTTTTGGATTGGGTGTTTGTATAAAATACAAATATGATTTCTAGGGTTTTTCTAACCAGAGAATTAGCATTGTTTTGAGCACTTTGAGAGTGAGATGTTGTGAGGGAGTTGAGAACTTTTGTTAGGATTATATTTGAGTGATTTTGTGAGTTGTAACCCGTTGTATTTCTCCTCCATATAGTGAAATCTCTCCATCCTCTCTCTGTGGACGTAGGCAATTGCCGAACCACGTAAATCTCTATGTTTGGTTTGATTTGTGTCGTATTTTGATGAATTACACTCGTATTTGGTTTAGTTCTCTTCTCTCATTGCTCACGAACTCATTTGGTTGTCGAGCACGCTTCTGCACGATGCGCAACAATTGGTATCAGAGTTCTAGGGTTTCAGATCTAGGGTTTTGCATTGGGTGGAGGAAGATTCGTTG
Organism: Asparagus kiusianus; assembly: GCA_022839385.1. Lineage (NCBI taxonomy): Eukaryota > Viridiplantae > Streptophyta > Magnoliopsida > Asparagales > Asparagaceae > Asparagus > Asparagus kiusianus. The sequence continues at coordinate 696,866 of BQKN01000106.1, read as the reverse complement.
TTTGAAGCTTGGTTTTTAGAGTTCTAGGCTTCGGTGGAGATAGCGTTGCGAAATTGCCGTTGGGATCTCACTTTCCTTGTGTGGTTAGGAGATCGTGTTGGAATCCTATCTATGGTTCAGTTGAGTAATCTCTCACTTCTATCAAAGTTTGAATCTTTCTTTAGAATTAGGAGTTTGTAAGTATGGGAGAAGAAGTTGGTTAAAGCAGCAAGACAATGATGAGTACAGTTCAGGTTAGACTTCAAAATACTAAGATTAGTATAGTGAAGTATGATGACAAGATCAATTTTGGTTTGTGGATGATCGACATACAAGACGCTCTTAATGCTCAAAATTTAGAAGAGACCATCATGGTTCATAAGAGACCACCGAAATACGATGAGGCGATATGGGACAAGATGAATAGGAACACTTGTAGAATGATCAAGTCTTGTTCGGAATAAGAGCTAAAATACGGTGTGATTGGTGTGACGTCTGCGATAAAGATGTGAGAGATTCTTAACAACAAGTACCTTATGAAGAGTGTTGAGAATCGGTTGTACTTGCTATGGAGATTATTCAGACTCTAGATGTCTAGGGGCACCTCATTTGCGGCTCATGTGAACAACTATATAAAGTTGTTGTCGGACTTGGCAAACGTGGATGAGAAGATAACGGACGAGTACAAGACGATTATTTTGTTGGGTTCCTTACCCGATGAGGAGTATGATACATTCGTGCTCACTTTGTTGAACGGTAGATCTTCCATCAACTAAAGCGAAGTGACTAATGCATTGACGAATTATGATTTGAGGAGGAAGGACGAAGATGTCATGCCCCGAAACTGCAGTGAAAATTTGTAAATGCAGGGTGCGCGACAGCAGCGAGCCGTGCATGAGACAATTCTTATGCACGGGTCAAGCCTGACACTTCATATCACATAGTTTATCTCAAAATATTCATAAACCTGCTGATGATAGAAATCAGAGCAACTATATATATGTATATAATTGGTACTTACAGCCCACAAGTTCACCACTATAAGAATTTTTACAAAACAAAATAAATTGTGCTGAAGGTAACATCAAAAGAAGAGGCTCTCCATATAACGCCTCGCAGCCAAAAGTCCAAAATCAAAAGTTCGGTTAGTATGAAGCTATGCTGGATCTGAAAAATTTTATAAACAACGGGATGAGCTAGCGCTCAGTGAGAATATTTCCCACTAGAGTTTCTAGATAACTAACAAAATTGAAATAAGAATAATTCTCAGAAAAAACGAATTATAAGTTTTGCATGGGAAATTCAAAGATAGCAAAATACGATTCAAATATCATAATATTATCATCTTCAAGACAGAATGAAACAATTATATTTTCTTTCTTATGTGCAACTGAATATACTGTGAAGTTTTCTTGGAATCAAACCCTTTTTGAATCAAGGAAAACATTAGGAAAGAAAAGAACTACTAATTTGTACAAATCCAGAGGATTATTATTTTCTTAATTTCACAGTCAATTGTCAGAATCTTAATTCTCGATGAGTTATTCATGAATGTAAAAGTCACCTCATAGGTCACACTAATGCTACGAATTCTAGCCCAGTAGAAAAGGAATGCGTAAAACGCATCACATAATAGATAATTCCCGAGAATCGAATGTACCTAACACTGTCATAGGTTACTGGCCAATACAGAGGGGCCAGAACAAATTTTGTTAATACATAAGGGCCAATACAGAGGGGCCAATTAAAGATGCATTCACCATATGACAGGCAGAAACAATCCACAGTGGACTATTTGAGGGTTTGAAAACATCGAGATCACATGTCAAATGAGTAATATTTTGCATATCAGAATTTACAGATATTTTCAAATGAAGTTGACAAGGTAAAGCTCCTCATTTCAGCTAAAACTGTTTACAGATATTTACTTTTTTCTTTTATTAGTTACTAAGTCATGGAAAATCTTTAATCTGTTAAACTGTTGAAATATGTTCCAAATACTTCATCAAAAACTTTCAGATAAAATAATACCCACAATTATTTGAAATTTGCATGAGAGCCAAATTCTTTTTTTTAATATTTTACATAAAAAAATCAGATTTGCTTTTCATATATTGTACAAGGCTAACATTGTATTATAGGATAGAGTACAACAGAAATAGGTCAAGTCTTTATATATATGAAAATGACATATTATTTATTTTTTGATCACAAGATAAATCAAATATAATACTCATACAATTTTATATTATAAAATACTAGTGAGAAATGAACTCACCTTACGTGGACACGATTTTCCCAAAATATTATTTCCCCTGGCTATCAACGAGACCCTATAATAGAAGATATAAGACTAATTATTAATTCAGAACAAACATATATTATAGGTAAATCAATTCATAATCTAGAGCCTAATAATTTCAAATATAAGTAATTATAATTAAATTCTATATTACATATGAGCTTATTGCTATCTTTAACAATTTATCAAAATTTTATAGCTTATTGCTATCATATACTAGCTTCTGGATTTCCTAATAATTTATGATAAGACAGGGGGTTATAGGGAATTAATCAAGCAAGCAAGTGGTCGATCTTCCCGTTGACGATGTAGAGAGACCCCTCGTGTTTGTCGTGTGCCACCACCAGGGCACCCTTTGACACCTTCCAGCTTCTCTGCTCGAAGGATACTCTGTAACCGGAGTCAGTCAGTTTCCCGACTGATATAAGATTTTGCCTGAGATCCGACACATGCCGAACGTCATTCAGCATCAAGGTGGTCCCGCCCTCCATCTTGAGGGTACAATTTTCCTTCCCGAAAACCTTGCAAGGTTGATCGTCACCAAGATAGACTGTCCCTAAGTCATTCTTTATGAACGATGAAAGCAGCTTTTGTTGTGAGGTTGCATGGAAAGATGCGCCAGAGTCGATGACCCACGCATCGCTTTTGTCTTCTAGGGATAGGAGAAGCGTATCCGAATCCGTCTCGTGCATGAGATTAGCTGCACCATCAGTCCGATCATCCCCTGCTGATGCTGGAACAGAAACTTATAGTCCCGTGCAAAGTAACCCTTCTTTCCGCATCTGAAGCACTTCCCTTCACCGTAACCATTCGGGTTTGGCCCTTTAGACTTTCCTCTGGATTTTAATTGATCTCGTCGTCCCCTACCCTTCTTCTACACACGCCCTCGTGCCTCGACATACAGAGCACTCCCACTGCTAGAGGTCTCAGCTCCTGAGACTTTGCGACGAGATTCTTCATCCAGAATTGCCCCAATCACCGTGTCGAGCTTCATCTTATCATTGCCATTGGCGTTGCTCATCGCCATCACCAAATTCTCCCACGAATCTGGTAGACAAGAAAGTAGCAGAAGAGCTTGGATCTCGTTGTCAAACTTTAAACCCACTACAGCAAGCTGTTGCACAACAGCCTGAAATTCGTTCAAGAAGTCCGCCACGCGAGCTCCTTGCTGCATCTTCAGATTGAATAGCTTCTTCATCAGGTACACCTTATTTGAAGCAAACGGCTTCTCATACAGCGCCTCCAGGGTCTCCATCAACTCCTTGGTGGTGATCGCATGCGAGACATTGTAAGTCACGTGCTGGTGAAGGTTGAGCCTAATGGTGACAAGTGCTTTACGATCGAGCACCTTCCACTTATCGTCGTTCATCTTCTCAGGTTTCCCCACCTCTCTTTAGAGGGGTAGGAAGAGATCCTTCTGGTACAAATAGTCTTCTATTTGCATCCTCCAATACCTGAAATTTTGGCCGCTGAACTTCTCAATTCGAAGCATGTTGTCTTCAACTGTAGATCTCATTGCGAAAGATTACGTCTTTCACGAAACGTATTTGTGAATAGTACCGTATTCGTGAATAGTATCGTACACGTGAATAGTGCCCAATGTCTTAAAAGAGTCAATAATAATCTAACTTATTTTCTGATATGGAGGATCCACTTTTAGTGGCAGCCACAGAGCATACGATAAGCAGATATATATACTCTAAATCAGGCTCTGATACCAGTTATTAGGATACACACCAACAATAACGTCTCGAACGGAGACATAATACACAGAATAAATGCACAATATTAAACACAGTACTCACAGATATACGTGGTTCACTCCTTCGGAACTACTCCACGGTGCAACGACGCCGCCAAATTCTTTTATATCCCAAAAGAATAGATCAAAGACAATACCCTCTCTTGATCAGATATACTCCAAGAACTCTCACAAACTCTCTCTTACTCTTCTATAAGAGGAGTTGTTTCTGGGATGAGATTTCCTTAAGAGTTTAGCGTCATATTCATAGTGTTTGGAAAAATACTATGTACTAATAAAATATTATTGGTAGGATCCGCCACTAATAATATTTTACTGTGGGACCCACCATCTTTTTCCTTCTCCGCCGAAACCTTGATTGTCAAAAAAAGGTGGCGGGGGTGGCTGGCTGGGTCAAAAGATGCGGTTGGCTAACATAAACCACCAGAGAGCCTACTCGGGGAATTGATAAACACCGAAGCGTGTTCTAAAACTTCCAAACTAAGTCTTGGAACTGATCTAGTAAGAACTGCATTTACCAGCTCTAATGCCATCAAGTGCAGTAGCTAGTGGTTGAAATAGTCTTACTAGAGAAGAGATTACATAAAACTAGAGGCCCTATATCAGCAGCCAAGAGGAAGTAGCTCGAGAAATTATCATTTAAGCATACCACGACGACGAAATAAACAACCACCATCGGAAAACATATATTATGAGTATACTTTGTGATGTATGTAAATGCAGTAAGATGCCATAACAGATTTTGCAAAATATTAATCATTATTCCTTTTACTAACACCAGTTGTGAATAACTTATGAGGATGCACTTTGGAGCAAATGGATTAAGCATATGCGCAGCAGCCATCACAACCCCTCCCTTTAATGAAGTTCGCCCCTCCAGTTCCAAAAGAAACCCTGAACTCACCAACATCTACCATCTCGGACGAAATGTGTCTATCTAAGAAACACACATCCAAAACCCAGCTTCTGCTCCAACTCCCATATACCCTATCGTTCATCCGGTAAGAAGATGTACACGGCAAACACCCTCGGATGGCTTCCTCTCTTCGAAGGAACCCTGAGCACTTCAAACCCATCATAACAGCTGATACACTGTCGAACGTTGGTCGTCATTAGAGACGCAGAGGCGGGCACGCCGTTAAGTCTGTAGAATCTGGAGTGCTCGTTCTTTGGCTTTCAGCGGGTAGAATTTTTCAGCCCAACAACCACCGAAACTGAGGGCGCTAAGAACAAGTAGCCGATCGAGTATCTGCTCCAACAGCTGGGTAGAACAGAAGCAGAGGCTCGCTCAATAGATATCCGCCCACATTGTCGAACCACTTGCTCGCTTCATCTACCAGCTTCACAGCCTAAGAACAAGATAAAAAACAACTCTGGTTTATTTCACTCCAGAATCATTCTTCAGCCGGGAGTGCACATTGAACTTTAAACCCAATTATAGCAGTATGTTGGCCATGAGTCAAATCATATAACTTGATATTAGTAGCTTCATACAACGTCATTCATTACTATACGCTACAAATCATGTATTGATACTTAGTTGCCTTATTCGCTAAAAGACCTAGGCAAAGTGAAACTTGAATATTAACAGGATTTGCCTCTGTATTTGACAAATCAAGCGCACACGCTTTCTTCTTCGGTAACATTCGACGCCACTTCTTGTAAAATCTACTTGTATCCAAACTGATTTGCGAATCGTTTTGCAATAAGTGGTTTAGTTTGACAGTTACAGCTATAAACATAATATACAATTATAAAGAAAATAGCATCTGCAACAATAACTGTCTTTTTGCAAGATAATCAATGTCTTAGTCGAGAATGTCACGTAGAGGAGCCTAATCTTTGTTCATCGATGGTCACTGCAGGAAAGTCCATATACTACAATTTTTTTTGAAAAATAAAAACTGAATGTGCTCGGAGAGAGTGGCCTGCACAGTATAGAACCACTTGCACTGATAAACATCAAAATCTCAAATCACATGTCAGTTTTCTGCAACAATTTGCTTACATATATGAAATAAATGCCAAAAATGTTTCCAATTGAAACATAATGACTGCAGATACAAATATTCAGTCTATTGTGAATCTGGCTTGCGTTCAACATCACAAACTTGAATGCTCCACGAAAATTATGCATCGCATATATACTTTCTCCAGTAGCAATTAGTGCAACTGTACAGATTCCTGACAAAAGTTATTTAGTACACATGGCAAATATGACATAGATCGCTGTTTGCTGCATAGCTCTTCATTCAGGATCCATGGGAACCGATTCAATAATCTCCCTAGCACTTCCTAAGGCAATCCTTCCATCCTCGTTGAGATTGACATCATCAAGCTCTCTTCCTATTCGTAAGTAAATCTCTTGTAGAGTCCTTGACACAAGTTTAAGTTCTCTCCATGATGAATATTCCTTGCCTAACAACTTCATACATGTGAAATTCAGCAGACCTAACACCAAACCAAAATCTGTTCCTTCCATCATAAACAACACGCCTCTCAAAAGAACATCACTAACAGCATCCAATACTCTCGGATTACCTTTCTTTAGCAAAACAATCACTTGCTCCGTAAGCTTTCTGAATGCTGGAGCCTTGTGTTCGGAAACATCATCACTCTCCTCTTCACCCTGCTCTTTTCCCTCCTCATTACTGCGGTGTTTGAACTCGTATAGCTCACTCTTTCCCAAGACAACAAGCCATGCTGGAAGTACAGTAAGATCACCTGAATTCGCTGTGCCCTGATATTCTCTTGCTTTGATAAGTTGTTGAGAGCCTAAGGCGAGTACAAGAATAGGCAGCCATGGCTTCGCAACAGAAAGAATATGCGAAGCATACTTTGAGCCTAGAGATGATTCAATAGAGACAATGAGATCTAGAAGGTCATTGGTAAGATCGAAGACTTCTCTTGGAGGGGCTGAAGATTCACTAGAGTTTTTTAGCACCAAATGCAGTAATTTGGACGCGTATGAGAAGGAGCTCTTAAGAAATACCAATACGTCCTTTAAATCCTCTTCCTCAAATGCTGAAGTCTCATTCTGATGGCCTCTAGTGAATGAGACAATGTATCTAGCAAAAGCCGAACCAAAATTCAAACACTTAACATGGTTATAGGTAATGAGTCCAACAACTGCAGCATCAGCAATTATCTTAAGAATTGCAGTAGCCATCTTTGCAACATTCTGCATTACTTTCACCGCTGGAAGATCAGTTTTGGCCTCACCACCTAAGTACAAAAACAGATACTGAAATGGACATTAACAAATAAATAGCTAAGGCAAGAAAGTAACAAACGAGCATGATGAGTATCAATCAGCACATTCAACAACAGGGTAGTACTTGGGGCTATTATGCTTCGCAGAATGCAGAACACAATAGTTTGTAAATATTCCTTCTTCCTCATTATCCTTGTCATTATCTAAATCCTTTACCATTACAACGGGTTGGGTACAAAGCACAACCCAAAATTTACAGAACACCCGAAAATGAACTTAGTGTTTATGACCAGCTAGAAGTTCATGACTTTGAGGCAATTTCACAGGCAGCAAGGAGCAAGCACAAGCAGTTATATAGAATTTAAAAGGCATTTGCATGCAGCTAGACCTATTATTTGTGGTTGCATAAATGGTATTTAAGCTCATGCAACTAAGGAACAATCCTCCAGACCTCCCTAAGCTAGGAAATACTCAAGAGCAAGAGGTAACATGATAAAGTGGCATAGGGAATGGCATCTACCTCATTGCCAGAACATATAAACCCAACGAGCCCACGTCTGCAATTTCCAAGGAATATGTGACAATTAATATTAGGATTTATGTAAATTACCTTCTGTTGGGCCCGATGCACTTGATAGAGCTTCCTTGTGTTTTCTTTTCTGTCGGCGCTCTGTGCTTCTTTTCTGCTTAGAACTTGAAGGTAGGCTGCTAGATTTTCCATCAACAAGCTCAGTAAAGAGCTTCTCAGCACAATTGAGCAGGTGGCCCAATGAATCCTCCATTATTGTTAACTAAGAAAGAACCAAACAAAATCAGGAGAAACCAAAAGAGGAAGTGAAAATAAGCAGAAGACGGGATAGTAATAGTGTAAGTATGACCTATGTGAGCATATATGTGTGTGTAGCAACGTTTTAAATGTTGGTTATCGAAAATATATCGGACGACCAAATTTCATATCAGATCCCGGTAATCAACAGGGATAAGTAGTAAAAATCGGAATGTCCTATCAAATGATGAGCATAAATAATACAATGTTGTAAAATGTAATCTAAGCACATCTAATGAAATATCGAGAGAGGGTCTCTGAGAGAGGTCGTCGACAAAGGTCTTCGAGCTAGAAATTTGCGAGCAATTTGGGGGAGAGAACAGTGAAGGCAGAGAGAATTAGGGCTACATGATGAGTGGATGTAAAAACTTACAATACTTTCCAAATATTCAAAACCCTACTTTAAGCGTAACAGTATAGCATTAAGTATAAAATCGCTGCAATTTTTAGTCAAGCTATAGAGAATTTAGGTAAGATAACAAAAGCAGGCAGTAATAACCTGAAAAAAGCGCTACAATCATACTATTGCACTAGTAAAATATATTTCTTTAAAACAAGTGACCTGTTAGTACAAGTCAAAAAGATATGATCTGCCTGAAAATTTAAAACTCTCTTTTAGTATGGCATTACTTAGAATTTACGGCAGTTCTATGTACAGCTAATCATTATAGAGAATTATGGTCAGATATCAAGATTGAAAATGAATTTACGGCAGTTCTATGTACAGCTAATCATTATAGAGAATTATGGTCAGATATCAAGATTGAAAATGTTGATCTTTCTTTTAAGTTCATGTGAGATGATAGACATGTTTCCTATGATTCTGATCAGATGCCATTTCAGCGTTCTAGGATATATGCTGTTCAAAAATTATTTAATTTGAATATTTGGTCTCAAATCTATAGGTGTTCTTGTCCATGTAACTTTCTTCCTTTTGTTTTAAGATCCGTGTTGGTGATCAAGGCTATCTTTGATATGTGGGCCTTAACGTGTATCACACACCAACACAATGTTCATGCAAAATGAAGGGAAGAAAGTTAGGTGGACAAAAGTTCTTATCCACTTAAGCGGATTGTAGCTCAACTCCCTTCTATGTACATATATATCATATCATATCCATCTTCTGATTGCTCATGTAAATGAACTACCATCTCTCTACACTCAAACGGCCCTACAGGAACTAAACAATATCTCTCCAATACCCTATCCCATTTTAAAAAAAAAAACCTCTAGGACCAAAACCAACATTTTATCTCTATATCTCTGCACTAAACAACCAAGAATTTAAGAACCTTCAAATTTCTCTGCCCATGGCCATCTTTGTTCCCAAATCAGGAATTAACATGTTATCATCATCATCCAGAAAAGATTGCAGATATATGAACATAATGCATGGTTAAGCATATGAGATCTAATTTCTTGCCACCAGCCAGTTGCCTTACTCATCATTGATGTCGCGGTGGTCTTCACCTCACATCATAGTGGTGGTTCTCACCTCAGGAAGATTGTGTTGCATCGTCATCAGCCGAAAGGTCCTGTGGATCTAAATATGGTAGAGGGTGAACTAAGGGTATAGGGTGCTGTTCTAAGGAGGAAAAAGATCTTTTAGAATGAATCAAGGGGGAGAGTGCTGTAAGGAGATAGTAGGCTGAGATTGCAACCGTAAAAATGTAATTAGATAAAGGGTACCCATGCTTAACCTGAGTTATGGACATTTACAACAGGCTAACCTGAGGGTTGAAAAATAGAAGACAACTTCAAACAGGTCTAATATGTTGTTAGGATCCAATATCCAAATAGAAACTCGTGAGGAACTATTACCCAAATAAATATTTCATAGGGAATTATATATAATAGAAAGCACTGCTACTCAATATTTGGACTGACCGCCTCAACAATATTTTTCAACTAAGACATTTGATTACCTTGACTTAAAACATTCCAAGCCATATCCTACTGTATTCATTGTTTCCTTCTCTCGCATCCTATTTTAATATCAACATTAACCCCCTCCCCTCCGGAATCGAAAAAAGATAACGGACAAAACCCTTGTGCAAATTTATTAAGGTACCAAAAGTATCAGCTAAATATTCCTTCGAAGTAATTAATACACCATTTTCAAGCAAAACCCAAGCATTCTCTTAAGCGTGCAACCAATACTTGACACAATTGACATAAAAGGACAGTTAAAAGCAATGAACAAACATTGTAAGGCATCAAATAATGTTGAAGATGCGTACTATTGGGCTGGGCAACCCAGAACTAGTCAACCAACATACATGCCTGAGTTCCTCAGGTTACAAACATGATCTGCTTTAAAGAAACCTGAAATTTATAAATAAATAACAGGCCATCATCTTCTATTCCTGCCCCCCCCCCCCCCCCCCCCCCCCCCCCCAAAAAAAAAAAAAAAAAAAACTGCAGCCTGCTCCTCTTTTATCACCAAACCCTCCCTTTCAAGAAGTCATTCTTCTCAGTTACCTTATCAATCATTTAAACAAAGTGAAACTTATTCCTTCCACACTCTTACAAGTCCATTTCACAACTATCATGCTTTACATCGCCAGGATATTTCCCATGAGTTACTTCAGACTTCAAAGTGAAACGCTATCAAGGACTTGTCATAAAAGAATCGTAAACCAGCAGAATGAGAGTAGAATGTCAGTTGACAGACCAAGAAAAACTAATGGCATATATAAACATAGGTAGTGCCTCTTTATAGTATGCATCCATGCATGCACTAATATTCAAGTTACTGAAGTTTCAGCACATTTATCATGTAATATCTTTAATAAAGTCCAAACTGTATGTAGAAAGACTTGTAGTTTCTAATTACAATTCAATATAATATTCATTAGTGACAATGAGCTTAGCCATGAATAAATTTTGTTTGAGCAAATAAGTTTAACAGGACTGCAAGAAATACATGCAAGTACCAGAATTAGAAATAAGATGTTAAGACACAACTCTTGTAATAAAAATTGAAGAAAACAATAGCAACACTATTGCAGGCCTTTTTTAATGAGTGCAGAGAAACTTTTGATTAATCTGATAGTAGGCATATTGCGCCAGAAACATACTTAGGCCAAAACAGCATCACACAGATGATCAACAGACATTCAAAGCATAGTATATACTAAATAGACTAAACATACATGCAACAGGAGTGGACAAAAAGGTACTGTGAGTGTGAGTAGGGGCATGCATAGCCATGCCTATCAAACGAATGTGTAAAGTTGGCGAAAGAGCTCACCTTTGAAGGCATACTAACACATTGTACGTTGTTACTGTCATCACCGCTAGTTGTGTCAGCATGATGTAGAGACATGTGCATGGCAAGAGCTATGTAGGCCGTGACAGCTGATGTGTCTACGAGTTCACAATGCGAGCATAGGTCAATGCTTACCTGGGAAATAATCCTTAGAGCAAAGTATGTAATTTCCAGGTTAGGAGATTTTAACAATGAGTTCCTTGCATCTTCACTGACAAGCAAATCTTTCAGTTGCCAGGCTGCTACAGCTGCAATAGATAGATCATCCTTGGTTCTTGACAAATCAGTATTGGGTGTTTTTTCCCCTTTAAAATGACCTAATCTCTCTGGCGTTCCCACGGGCATTTTAGTTTTAATTTTTTGCAAACGATGTGCCACTTGTTGTGGGAGTTCCAAGTCAAACTTGTTAAGAAAGCCAGAAGCAATAGACTGCAAATTATTTGTTAATGCTCGAAACAGTTCATCAAACCAACCATAAGAAAGCATAAATCTATGGCCCGCTCGTATAAGTGCTTGTTTTTCAACATTCTCAGAGAGTCCTGTGCAATCCATTATTGAAGCAATACACAAGTCACGGAGTCCGCCTAGATCATCTAAAGAAAGAACTGAAGCAAGGGTGAAGAGGGCAGTCTGAGCACGAGGAGAAGCTGCAGCAGTAAACAAACGCTTCAACTTTGTACTCGGAAACAACTCACCAAGAGCTTTCTTATTAGACAGGTCAGATGATAAGGTACAGCAAATATTGGCTGAGGCAACAAACAGCCCATCAATTTGATCAGAATTTAGGCCCTTCGGAGAAAGAGCCAAACTTACAGAAATCCTAAGGAGCTCTAAGAGCGACTTAGAAGACGATCCTTCTGATAAAGCAAGTTCACAAAACCTCGCACCTGCAGTAGGAGACCTTTTTATGAGTGCAATGCAGCGACCACATGCTTCAATCAAATTTATCTTAGCTGGAAAATATGAAGGGATCAGTAGCCTGGTAATTTTTTGGGCAACACGCAGATGATCATTTGCAAGTGAGGATAATAAAGCATCTAAACCAACCACCTGAAAATATAATCAAAGAAATTAACGAACAGAAACAATGAAGGTGCAGATAAAACCAGCAACACATCTAGTAGACCTTGCATAAATTAGTAAAATTCATCTGAAATCAAATACAATAAATATGTGCGAACCGAAACAATCAAGGACTGGACAAATCAAGTAAACATCCGATAGAGCCTACTTAATTTTGATGAACGCTGCTGAAATCAAACATAATGAATAGGTAATAGAGTAAATTTTCAAACATAATTAAAGAGCCATACCTTGTTAAACTGGAATGTCCGAATGTCTCTGATAGCTAAAAGAAGATCAGTAACAGCAAGGCGAACTGAAAGTGTGGGATCAGAGAGCATGCAACCCAATCTGGGGAGAAGCACTTTCATAATTTCATGGCTCTGTGGATTCTCAAGCAGATAGATAATTCCATTCACTGTCGATAACCTCACCTCATTGCACGCATCAGTTGACATGCAGTCAATAATTTTTTTCAAAATCTTTGTTATTATTGAAGAAGGAATGACTTCCCAAAATAAGTTCAAAATGCGGCAGCAGCCTTCAACTGCAACTGCCCTTACATCGGGGCAATCATCTAGAAGAAGTTTTTCCAATAAAAAGAATTGCTTGTCCAGCAAGGTGTCTTTAACCTCCTTTGTGACTTCGGGATCTTCGAGTGGAAACAAATCCAAAAACAGATGCAGTGCATTTTGGCGAACATCAGAGTTTGCAGCCTGGACAGCATATAAGAATTAGAAAATGTCATTTTATTTTCTGTACAACCTGCATTGTACCATTAGAAATCCAACTGAGAAGGTCTCAAGAGATAGTTAACTAGAAAAAAAAGAGCATACATGAGCAGTAAGGATTCAAATAAGGGTGAATTTGCAAACTACTTCGGTGGGAATGTAGCAACAACTTCTATGAAGGTACTTTCTGGTTTAGAGTTAAGAGATGTAGGAATTTTGTTTTGTAGAAGTGGAGTGCGATGAAATATTACCCCCTCTAGGCTAAGGCTAAGTTCACCCAAGACCTGGAATTGTACCTCTACGGGCTGGGTGATATTTGCATAAACATTTTCATAGACGGCAATATGATCTACGAGTCTCGCACCGCAACTCTTGAAATATGTGTTCACAAAAATTAGCTTTAGCTCTAGGCTGACTCATGTTACCAAATAAGCCAAAGAGAATTGATAATTGCCAGGCCAGTTCTTAATAGGCTATACGAATGATAATTAACTTATAAAGTCATTCCTCAGTATAATATTTCATACCCTCCAAAATCACAGCCCGTTAATTGTATTAATTTATGCCCATTCCTCAGTTTCTTCTTTTAACAATCTGGACTTTCACCTATGTGCGGAGGATAGTAACATTGAAACTAAAAACACTCTCTCAAAATCAATGAAGAGAAAAATAAAAAAACATAGGCACAACTGATCACCTGAAGCGACCGAAACAGCAATGGCTCAGAGAGGCGGAAAAGAAGCTTCTCCACGCCTTCAGTAGCCCTCTTCTCAATAAATCCACCCAAAACTCTCCTTATTGAAGCTGCAAGCGACTTTGAACTCGCATGAACAGCTGCATCAATGAGCCCCTGAACAAACCCGTCTTCAATCTCATCTCTCAAAAAACCTTCACATCCCTTCCATGACCTAAACAGAATATCCCCATAAGCCTCCAACACCGACTTTCTCCCAAAAGGTATCTGCGACTTAATCAAAGCTAAAGCTTCCTTAGCTAACTGATCATTCAATCCCAACATAAAAGCAATAAATTTTCTCCCTTCATCAGTCTTCAAATACACCGGAGCAATAACACAACGAACAAGCAAAAGTCTCATGTCTTCAATACTCTCATCAACGTAATCAAACAACAGAAAAGCTTCACGAAGCGCATAAAGCCTACGAACATCCGATTTCTTACCATTAGACAGCGATTTTGAGAGGAAAAAGGGCAGGGATTGTGGGACCAACTTCTCCCTATCCAAAAGCTTCTCTTTCCACCACTCTTCACAAAGACTAGCAACTAAATGAAGAAGCACTGGGTCCATTTCATAGAGCACGAGGCTATCATGCAGCAACTGGACAGATGGGAGGAGCTCCGAAGCCAAAAATGGCTTCTTTGGGTGTGAAATCATCTGGTGAGCGATGAAAGTGTAGCATTGAAGCTTTTTCAAGTGATCTAGGGTATTCGAGGGCTCATCGGAGCTATTTCTGCGAGATGAGCGGCGAGCTCGCTTCGATGGAGGCGAGACCGAGGCTCTAGCGGGAGATCTTGAAGCGACGTCTTGAGAATGGAGGCATTTCTTGAAGGAATCTAGGGTTTGAGAGACGAAGAGGTGAAGGGATCGCGGGAGAGTGGAGATGAGATGGGATGAAGGAGAGATGGTTGAGATTAGGGTTTTGAGAGAGGATTTACCTTGTTTGGTGGAGAATTGGGCGGGGACTGAGGTGAGGAACTCTTCGGCAGTGGATTGGATCGATGATCGGAGCTTTCTCCCCATTGGATTTGATCTCGAATGGATTTGGGAATTCTAGGGTTTGAGAGAGAGATTTGAGGGAATTTTCGAATTGGAGGCTGTTTTGGCTTTTGGAATTTTCGAATTGGGGCTGTTTTGGATTTTGGCGCTCTACAGATATTGACTGTTGCTGATTTCACTTCCCAAAATATAAGATGAGTCTAAAAATGGTAGAAATATCAATTTTGCCTATAAAGTAATACGATCTAACTAATAAGGTCTAAAAAGTGATTTGAACAACAAAAAGACCTATAAAATAACCCACTTAACTATATAAACATACTCCAGTGACAGGACTTCAGAATCGGGCGGGAATTCAAGCACGTGATATCATTGTTATCGAGTCGCGCGCGCCAGGCGCCAGGCGCTAAGGCCTGCAACAAACGCGTCCCGCACCAGAGGTAGGGCGTTGCAGGCATGCGAGACGCGCGCCTTGTGTGCGCCCGTCGGGCACATCGACTCACTGCGCCCCAGCTGATGGTGCGCAGTGAGTTGGGTTGTTTTGAATTAAACGGGGTTCGGGTCTGGTACCCGCATATTCCCATTAAACTCTTTTCTTCTTAGGGTTTCAAGCATCTCTCACACATCACAGTGGTTGCTCCTTAAGGCTCAAACTCTCACTATCCTCACTCCCTGACCCCAACTTGTCGGCCGACCGTCGCCGCCGACTCCGCTGCCACCGACGTGTAGTCGGGTTAGTTTTTTTTTCAGTTTTTCTTGTTTTCTTCTTTTTTTTCTTTTTGAAAATAATTTATATGATTACGTATTTACATCATGTAATAGACTTTTTTCCATATTAGACTCTTTTTGAGAACTTTGTTTATGCAAACTTTCACTTAATTGTTATATTGCATTGTGATTTGTGGAAACTTATGAACTTCTCTATGTTATGCATGCTAATTAAGAATCTTTCATGATTTAGTAAGTAAAATTATATTTCTTAGTATTTTTATGTGATAATTTATAAACATGTTGCCTATATGCTTTTTTGTCTTATGTTGAAAAATATTAGTTTGGGTTGTGCGCCTCAATTCAGTGAGGCAAGCGCATTGCTGTGCACCTTACGCATGGTGCGCGTAAGGGACCTTTGCGCCCCGCATTGCGCCTTGTGCCTCGATAACACTGTGTGATATCACGTCATCATGCGGTTGAACTATTTCCTTGTTCATGTGGTAGGGGGCTGCTGACATGTTGAGTTAGTTGAAATGAAGGGGGTTGAAGATTAGGGATCACATGAAATTGGGGATGAACCTAGGACTTTTGAAATTTTGCTCAAATTGGTCGAATTGATCTCGTTGGCTGCCCCATAGCTTCTTCGAGCTCAAGCTCATGATCAATTACTACGAAGATGGCATGAAGCAGCTAGGCAACGTGAGATAAAAAAGTATCGTTGTGGGTTGGAGTGTGAGTTTTACACATCAATGACAGATGATAATCTAGGGAGGAGATTCTATAAATGCCCAAATCACACTGTAAGTTAAAAATTTTATATTTTTGAGTTTTTTAGTTATTATTTATGTTTTTCCTTATTCAGAGGGATGGTTATAGGATGTGGAAGTGATTTGACTTACCCCTTTGTTTAATGGCATCTCAACTTGTGCCACTTTTGAGAAGAAATTAGAGAAAGAGCAACAAATTGAAGGCCAATGAGAGGAAAGTTGAAGAATGTGAGTTAGACCTAAGCAAGTTGAAGGAGGACCTAAGCAGTAGATGTCAAAGTACTAACAATTTCATTTTGTTCATAAATCTCTTAAACTCCTAAGAATAGGAACTTGCCATCTGGATCAAATTAGATGACTTTGATACTTTTATCAAACTCCTCTTTAACTTCAATAACATTCTAATTTATGATGTAATCGCATAAATACATCAATATATAATTGCATCATATATGAATGCTATAAAATAAGAATATTTAACTATTGCTTTAACATTTAAAGAATTATATACATCTGAATGTATGAAGTCAAGAGTATGCAAGAGCTTTAGCACTATTCTAGAAAAATAGTTTGATCATATGTCTCTTAGACTATATTCACAAGTTGAGAAATATTCCGATTTAGAAAATTCAAATGACTATCCTTTATCAATTTATTGATCTTATCAACATTAACATGGCCTAATATTTTTATGCCAAAGATAAGTTGGATTACCTTGATCCAATCTATATTTTAAGAGATTTATCAATTTCAATAACATTACATAAGAGTTAAGGGTGCCA
Source organism: Asparagus kiusianus (assembly GCA_022839385.1). Lineage (NCBI taxonomy): Eukaryota > Viridiplantae > Streptophyta > Magnoliopsida > Asparagales > Asparagaceae > Asparagus > Asparagus kiusianus. The sequence continues at coordinate 679,724 of BQKN01000106.1, read as the reverse complement.
ATCATGAAAAATAAACGGTTTAAATTTCATAATTATCAACAAAACAATTTCTAAACTTTTAATAGAGATTCTATTTTACAAGAAAATAAAAAATCACTACTATAAAATTTAGAAAATGGAAATCAAATTTCTTCTAACTTTAAGAAACATTAAGACAATGTTTAAGTTTTATTTCATGTCCTTCACTCAAAACAGAAATAAATTTCTTATCATATTATTATTATTATTTATAATGCTGAAACTAGGGCTTTTATTTTCATTGTCAAAGTTAATCTTTTCATTTACTCTTACAACAAATTTGTAAGTATGTAAAAATAAACTAGAATGAATAAATCATATATAAAAATCATTCACATTAGTAGACTCTACTAATCAATGGGTGAACTATCTTCAAAAGACATTTCTTTATTAAGTGACATAATGCAACCTTTACAATTTTCTTTTCTAATGACTTTCATTATTTAAATTCCCGCTTCATGTTTAGAAACCTATTTTACTTTTCAGATTTCCCTCTTAAGAAAATTTTCTTTTATTAAAACTGGACAATCCAGTTCGATATCCATCATTATGGATTTAACCTGCTTAATCATATTCTTTTCACTTTTTCTTTAACAAATTGTTCAATTCTAATATAGTGATAGTTAAATTGAACAATGAGTGAGATTAGGAAGTAAATATCACATCAACGTTTGATTTCGATCTTAACTTCTAAAAAACCAAATTTGTCAATATATATCAAAACATCTTATGAAAATATATATCTGTTTTTATCTTATGAACATTACTTTTATCATTATTATCTTTAAGCAGGATTATGACTGATGATCTTTATCATTAGTTGCATCTGGTTTAGCGGGTATGTCACCTTAGACAATCATAGGCCAAACATTCAGCATTTGAAAATTAAATAGATTTCTTTTCTAATTCAATATTTCGGACTATCTAATTTATAATCATTCAATAACATATCAAAATGACAAAATTTAGTCATCATGTATAAGCAGAATATAATAACACAAATATTTCAAATTATTTTATTATTGCACAATCATTATCAGGGATATTTTAAGTAATGATTTCACATTTAACATTTTTCTCATTTATTTAAATATGAACAGAAAATCCAAGTTTAATTATAGACCTCCATATTTTCAAGATCGAATAT
>BQKN01000106.1:662155-678549 GCA_022839385.1 Asparagus kiusianus | reverse complement strand
TTATACATAAAATACTAGACATCCTTATGCGAGATATAACTAGATAATAACTTTTAACAAACCATATCCTTTATGGTATCAGATAAGCTAAAATTTATTATCCAAGTTATATCTCTATGATGGAAGACCTTTAGATTTATATTTCTTAAAAAAATTAATCTATCTACACTTTTATACAACTTTTGTTATTTATTATAACTGAGAGAAAATAACAACAGTCAATTTCTAATAAATTCTAAACTGTTTTATCTAATAAAGAAAATTCAGAACAATTCTGGACCTTATAGTAATTTTTTTATGTATTACTTTAATCACATGAATTATTGAATTTAAACAATTTAAAATCAACATGATCATATCACAAGTATAATGCAAACAATATTTCAGAAATATACATGATACAATATCATTTCTAACAATTCACTAAGAGTTAGATAATCTTTTCAATAAAAGAAACTAAATTATACATGCATATGGACTTTAGAACAATTTCTACAACTGCTAGGGACTAATCAAAATTAGTCTATATATTCAGATTGATCTTAAAAATAGTTTCAAAATCAATCACGGGGCCGAAACTAATTTCACATCAAATTTAATATACTAGTAGACTCATAATAATTTCTGGATCAAACAGGGGTCTGTAACTAATTTTACAGTTATTCATCAATACTTGTGGACTTCAAAATAGTTTCTTAATCAAACAGGGGTCTAATAATAATTTTACAGCAATTCATCAATACTCACGGACTTCAAATCAGTTTCTGGTTTTATCAGGGAGCTATAACTAATTTTATAGTGCATATGAGAATCTGATGGATTGCAGAACAGTTTCTGGGTCAATCAGGGATCTCAAATTAATTTTACAATAAAATTCAAATCTAATAGGGTTCGGGTCTGGTTCTGTTTGCGGGTCAGACCCGTTATAATATATTCTATTCATAATAGCATTTTGGGTTTTGGGTTTATATGACATGGGTTAATACCCATTAGCTCTTATCTTATTTCTTATTAGAATTGGGTTCAAAACCCATTAAAAGTTGTAAACCCATTAAACTTCTCCTTTAACCTATGAAGGAAGTTTTTAGGTCTAGATTTTTTTTCTAGGGTTTGGGGCCGCCGCCGCTACCCATGGCCAATGGCGGGTTGTCCAGCGGGTGGCCGGCCACCGTCGGCGATGGCAAATGTTTTTTTAATAAAGAACCCAATTAGATCACATCTAATGAAATTAAAAAACCAAAATACTTGATCTAATTAAAGAACCATAATCATGATCATATCAAAACCCTCAATTGATCGCTATCAAAAAACAAAGAATTTTTTTCGCGGATGAACAGTAACCCGTGAACAGTATTCACCTATGAACAGTGTTCCCGACCGATGAACAGTGTCGCCGGCAATGAACGGTGTTCTTGGCCGATGAACAGTACCCAATTTTTTCAATAAAAGTTTTTTTAATTTAATCCAATTAAATAATTTGAAAAATAGATCAAAAAAAGATAATTTAATCCAATTAAATTATTACAGATTAGATTCTAAACCCGCTCTGATACCATTGTTAGAATCATGACATACAACGCAACGGAAATAGCATATCATGACTATTAATCAAAATTGATTAAAAACTAGAAGAATACCTGAAACGCTTTTCGAGTTTCTACAATAATCTGTCCCGAGATCAATCCGAAATAGTTTCTCAAGAGAAAAAGCCTCCAATTGAAATCCACCCGTCACCGTAGAGGAGCAATACTGAGAGATATGTTCTCAAAAATCTATTTCTTCATATTATCTTCATAAGATTTTTCAATCTCATATATCTCCTCTCATAAGGCTACATATGAACCCTATTTATAGGATTACACTAGTCTTAGAGATTTTTAACTTTAAACAATTCATAATTATTTAGAACTCTATCCATAACAATTAAAGATAGAATAGATTTGTTCAAAAACTTTATCCATAACAATTAAGGATAGAAATAGAATTGCATTGCATATATACCTCTTCTAATGACATTAGTGAGACCAATTGGGTCTCATATCGAGAACCAATTATTAATCAAATTAATAATTTTAATTTAACAATCAAATCCCTATCCGACCAACTGTTCATAAAAGCTCTTCCATAATATGAGATTAAATAATATCTTACATTCACTCCCTTCCAGTATTATTTATTTTAGGCAACATTTTAAGTAGGACAACTCACCTATTTGCTCATGCCTAAATTTACAATTCCCGTGAACATAAATAAAAATCATTTTAAAACATCAAAATATTTTATTTTTATAAGAAAATAAATTTTTAAAAATATTTTCAAACCACCTGCCGGCAGGAATTTAATAGCTTCATAGGAATGCATAATAAATTAATTCATCATAATAAGCATACTGGATCCTATCTAGACATCCATCATTTTTCTAAATGAAATTTAGCAACCCAATATTTCAGGTTGTGTAGCGCTTGCTAAACAAGCTTAACCATCATGTCAAAGCATACTAAATTATCAAATCAAAAATGACAATATCATCAAGTCAAAGGGACAATGTAACAATTTGAATTCTCTATCTCTTAGGTGCCTCATCCTAGAGAATTCAAATACGGTCTAGTGCTACACACATCATAATGCGTGCTTATGACATACACCCGGGGAATCTCCATTCTCGATGGTTGAGACCCACCACCATATCTCATATATCGGTGTCATGCATAATAACCTGTTATAACAAAGTTATTATTTACTAGTTATAGGTTAAGCATAAATTTAAGAAATTTCTAAGTTAGATCATATCTCCAAGCAAGTGACCATCATAGTGCATGATCTAACAAAATAACTTCTAAGGATATATATAACAATTATATAAATAATACCCAAATTATGTGCAATAATTAAATTTATTAACATTACAATATTATTACATAATATGTAGTGGATGTTCAACGGCAAATTATTATTACTATTCCAGCATAAAGAAGACTTGATTCTCTGACCATGATAGATTATCTTGTAATCTCTAGATAAAAGAAGACTCGATTCGTGTGGACATAGTCATTTACCAAACTACATAAATCTTGTGTCTTTGTCTCTTGATCTAATTTATGTGATGTATCACTATTCTCTTTCATTCAAACAAGTTTTTTGGGTGTTTCTACATCGCTCAGTGATCAATTGGTCTAATGAAGAAGGAGGAGATCTAATCGAGTGTTGACACTTCCGTAAGATACGCTTCCACGTTGAATATCGATCGGTGCGTAACAATTGCATCATGTTGTGGTGGCGTGCGCCAAGACTAATTCTCTTCAAATCTGGAATTAATTCAAGTTCAATTATACTCTAAGTCAATTTGCTAGAAACTTTCTATGGTAAACTATAGATTTATCTACACGTCACAGTCAAACTTGTGAACGTGGGGGGGGGGCACCATGTGACGCGGTTCCGCGTGAAGAGAAGCAAGGCCCACGAACCTGATTATTTTGCAACCTATAAATAGCACTTTATTTTTTCTCTTAGGTTTTTGAGAAAGTACAAAAACAGGAGTTGCGGCTACGCGAAGGAGAATTTTTCAACTTTTTGGTTTTTGTGGTTGTAGGAGAAAAACAGTAGCTGTGTTAAGGAGATTTTGTGTAGTCCCTTTTAGGGTTTTGTGTATCCCTTTGAGAGAGCTTTGTGAGAGATTTGAGAGTTTATATGCGGGTTTTATTTGTGAGATTCTTGTGTAAACCCTATTTGTATTCTCTCTTTCTATATTAGTAGATCTACCCCCTCCTTGCCCTGTGGACGTAGGCTATTTGCCGAACCACGTAAAATTAGTTGTCTTGCTATTTGTATGACTTGTAATAGCTTTTAGGTTCCCTCGACAGGTCAGTCCTAGAACTGATGAGAGGAAGAGTTGATATCTCACTTGGTTGAGATATTTTGCTTCAGATTCTTGTTTCCTTGGTGAGACGGGAATTCTTATTGCGACCTGACTCTCTTGTTGTGCTGCCGAAGTACTACCGAAATTTTCGCTACGTGCAACAAGTGGTATCAGAGCCCAGATTTTAGATCTAGGGTTTTTGGAATTAGGTGGAGGAAGATTCTTGTGTGAAGTTTGGTTCTTGGAGTTCTAGGCTTCGGTAGAGATAGCATTAGGAGTTGCCGTTGGAGATTTCGCTTTCCTCGTGTGGATAGGAGATCTATTTGGAATCCGATCTAGGGTTCAGTTGGGTGGTTCCTAGTTTCTATAAAATTTATTCTTTCTCTACAATTTGGAGTTAGTTTGCAATATGAGAAGAAGGTGAAAGCAGCAATTCGATGGCGAGTACAATACAAGTTCGTTTTCAGAATACTAAAATTAGTGTGGTGAAGTATGACGAAAAAATTAACTTTGGTTTGTGGATGAGCGACGCACAGGATGCGCTCAATGCTCATAATTTGGAGGACATCATCATGGCCTACGAGAGGCCACCTAAATATGAAGAGGCGGTATGAGAGAAGATGAATAGGAACGCTTGTGGGGTGATCAGGTCTTGTTTAGAACAGGAGCTGAAATATGATGTGATTGGGATGACGTCTGCAATGAAGATGTGGAAAATTCTTAACAATAAGTATCTCACAAAGAGTGTTGAGAACATGTTGTACTTGCTGCCAAGATTCTTTAGATTTCAGATGTCCAGAGGCACCTCACTAGCGGCTCATGTGAACAACTACACTAAGTTGTTGTCGGACTTGACGAATGTTGACGAGAAGATATCGGATGAGTACAAGGCTATTATCTTATTGGGCTCCTTACTGGATGAGGAGTATGATACCTTTGTGCTCACTTTGTTGAACGGGAGATCTTCTATCAGCTATAGTGAAGTTACTAATGCTTTGACGAACTACGATTTGAGGAGGAAGGATAATGAGACTTCCCAAACTAGCACTTCAGGCGAGGCCTTGTCGACGAGAGGTAGAAGCCCATATTCGAAAGGTAGTAATAGAGGAAGATCAAAGTCAAGAAGCCGCCACCAATTAGCAAAGAACTAATGTGTATTCTGCAAGGAGCAGGGATATTGGAAAAGAGATTGTCCAAAGATCAAAGAGAAGAAGAATAGTAAGAAAAGGGCCCGAAGGCCAATTAGGTGAACGCTGCAAAAGGCGATGATTCTGATGATTCGAGCTTTTCTCTATTGATTACTCCAGAGGTGAACTACTTGGATGCATCAGATTGGATGCTTGATTCCGGCGCTACTTATCATGTGACTCCTAGGCGAGATTGGTTTGCATCGTTCGAGAGACTCGATGGGGGTGTTGTTGTCATGGGAAATAATCAATCCTGTGACATTTGTGGGATAGGTACCGTGTGAATTAGGATGCACGATGAAGTAGTCCGTGAATTAAAGGAGGTGAGATTCGTTCCTCAGCTGAAGAAGAATCGGAGCAAAGAGTGGGAAGATTGAGTTTTGTGAGCACTGTATTCTTGGCAAGAAGATGAAGGTGAAGTTCAGGACTGCCATTTATTAGACGATGGGTATCCTGGATGACGTGCACACAGACGTTTGGGGTCCCACTAAGACTGCATCACTTGGTGGTCGATATTAGTTCGTCACGTTCGTTGATGACTATTCTAGGCGTTGTTCGGTGTACACTATGACAAAGAAGAGTGAAGTCCTAGATATATTTGTGGAGTGGAAGAAGAGATTGGAACTACAGACTAGGAGAAAAATCAAGACGTTGCGATCCGACAACGGTGATGAATATACTTCAGACCCCTTTCCGCAACTATATTGAGACGAGGGCATAGAGAGACACTTCACGGTTAGTCATACACCGTAGAAAAATTAGGGTGACAGAGAGGTTGAATCGGTCTTTACTGGAGAAGATCCGATGCTTATTGTCGCAGAGTGGTTTAGAGAAGATCTTTTGGGCTGGGGCACTTACATATGCCAGCCACCTCATTAATAGGCTGCCTTCATCTGCGATTGAGGGGAAAACCCCTATGGAGAAGTGGCCGGGAGAGCTAGCACGAGATTATGACCAGCTTAAGGTATTCGGGTATCCTGTATTTTATCATGTGAGAACAGATAAATTGGAACCTCAAGCTAGGAAGACCATATTTCTAGGATTCAAGCGTGGTGTCAAGGGATACAAGCTTTGGGATCCAATTGATAAGAAGATTGTGCTGAGTAGGGACGTTATATTTGATGAGGCTTCTATCTTGAAGCTTCCCAGCTCTCATCAGGTGGAGAGCGACCCGACGGAAGAGATATCGCAGGTGATGAAGATTGATGTAGCTCCACATTGTCCAGATGGTACAGTATCCATTAGAGTGTCGACTGAGGTGACGCCAGACAAGCACGACGGTGACACAGAGGATACGAGTACTAATATGCAGGATCAGGGACCGACAGCTCAGATTCAGGATTCAATTGCGGTTCGGAGATAGAGGAGAAACATACAGATGCCAGCACGGTATGCCGACAGAGTTGTGTATGCACTTCTGGTAGAGAGTATCGATGAGTTGGTACCTACTACATTCAGAGAGGCCGAGCAGAGTTCGGAGGCTAATTCGTGGTAGGTGGCTATGCAGGAGGAGATGGAATCTCTTCATAAGAACGATACATAGGAGCTTGTTAAGCTTCTAAAGGGGCGGAAGGCAATTGGTTTCAAGTGGGTATACATGAAGAAGGAGGGCATTGAGGGCACTCCATTGAGGTTCAAAGCTAGGTTGGTTGCGAAAGGCTATGCACAGGAGGAATGTATTTACTATAATGAGGTTTTCTCTCCGGTGGTGAAGTATTCTTCGATTCGGATTTTGCTAGCTTTGGTGGCACAATATGGTTTGGAGTTAGATCAATTGAATGTGAAGACGAAATTTCTTCATGGTGATCTTGATGAAGAAATATATATGACTCAGCCATTGGGATTCCGAGCTGTAGGGAATGAAAAATTAGTTTGCAGATTGAAAAAATCGCTATACGGTTTGAAGCAGTCTCCTCGACAGTGGTATAGACGATTTGATGGTTTTATGATTGGTCATTCGTACACTCGGAGCCAGTTTGATTCTTGCGTATATTTTTGCAAGTTAAAAGGAGGTACGTATATTTATTTGTTATTCTATGTCGATGACATATTGGTTGCCTCTATTTTCAGGTCGGCTATAGATGAGTTAAAAGTTCAGCTTTCAAATGAGTTTAAGATGAAGGATTTGGGTGAGGCGAAGCCCATTTTAGGAATGGAGATCAACAGAGACAAGGAGAAGGGCAAAATTTATTTGATACAGGTAGCTTATTTGAAGAAGGTTCTACAGTGATTCCATATTAGCATGGCAGTTGGTGTACCTTTGGGAGCACATTTAAAGCTTTCAGCTAGTCTTTCACCAAAATCAGTTAAAGATCGAGAGTTGATATCGAAGACTCCATATGCAAGCGCGGTTAGGAGCTTGATGTACGCAATGGTATGTACGAGGCCGGATTTGTCACAAGCGGTGAGCATGATTTCGAGATACATGCACGATCCATGAGTGGGTCATTGGGACGCCGTGAGATGGATTTGAGGTACATTCAAGGTACGTTCAATGTTGGTTTAGTTTATGAGTGGGACACTACAGGTGGACAGCTATGCATTGGTTATGTTGATTCGGATAATGTCGCGGATTTAGATAAGCGCCGGTCTACTACGGGGTATGTGTTTACTTTGACCCGTATACCGGTATGTTGGAGATACACCTTACAGTTGACGGTAACTTTGTCTACGACGGAAGCAAAGTATATGACGGTTACAGAGGTTGTGAAGGAGGCTATTTGGCTTCAATGACTTTTGGAGTAACTTGGTATATCGCATAGGTCCGTACTATTCATTGTGATAGCATGAGTGCTATCTATTATATGAAGAATCAGGTTTTTTATGCGCGGACGAAGCACATTGACGTTCGTTATCACTTCGTTTGGGATGTTCTTGAAGATGGTGATTGTAGGCTGTCTAAAAATCATAACAGATAGCTTATCCCCATCAAACACCAATGACAGAAGTTACAATTTGACGACTTCCAGAAGGCTACAATTTGAAGACTTTCACGTAGAAGGTTACAATCTGATGATCTTCACAACAACTAATGAAATCTCTAATTCAACAGCCTTCACAATCAACATCGGGAGTTACAATATAATGACTCTGATATTTTTAAGGAGCCAAGGCGAATGTTACAAGGTGACGATCTTTGTAACGCTCTAGCAAAAGAGACTACAATTTAACGGTTTCTTCATATTAAAACACAAATATCTCTCAAACCGTAAGGAATTTGGCAAAACTGACGGAGCAAACCGAACCCTATTGGGTCGGTTTGGTCAGCTCCATCTCGTCGAGATAGCCGATTTTCATATATAATTCGTCCAATTCCGACTTACGGTTTGAAAGTTATAACCTGTTCTTCGCAGCAAGTTATGTTCTGAAGTCCGTCTGCAGGACTGGACTTTGTCTGAACATTAGACTTAGGCTGAAGTTCACCGAGCCCGCCAGAGGCTCACCTCTGCATCCAAGATTCAAAATGCAGAGGTCATGCCTACGTTCCAAACTCAAAACGCAGAAGTCATGCCCGCGTTCTAAACTCAAAACGCAGAGGTCATGCCCACGTTCTAAACTCAAAACGCAGAGGTCGTGACCACATTTGAGATTCAAAACACAGAGGTCATGGCTGCGTTCCAAACTCGAAACGCAGATTTCGTGGACTTGAAATGCAGAGTTCAACTCTGCGTCCAACGACAAAAATGCACAGTTCATGCGGAGCCCAACACTGCGTCCCAGGTTCAAGACGCACAGTTCATGCAGAGCCCAACTCTGCGTCCCAGGTCCAAAACGCACAGTTCATACAGAGCCCAACTCTACGTCCCAGGTCCAAAACGTAGAGTTCATTTCTGTGCAGCGTGACCTGTGCGTTTTCAGCATAAAACAGGCTCAACTCTGCGTTTTAGGTCTAAAACGTAGAGTTCGGGCCCACAACGTTGTTTTCAGCGTTTGACTCGTTCAAGCACGATTTGAACGGTTCCAGAACCGTTTTCTCCCCACGATTTTAGGGGATCACTACCCTATCATGGAGAGATTTATGGGGGGTAATTACACCATATTAAACCCTCATTAAAGAGAGATTTAAGGGGGTGGTTACACCCCTAAATCCCCTATAAATAGTGGGAAACTCAACTAAGTTCGGGGGCTCTTTTTGACTGACTTTTTGGGGATCCTTGATCGGGCATCTTGGAGTTTTCTGCAGCAACAAAGTCCTTGGAGCATTCCCTTAGCTTATTAACCGAACTTTCAGTTTAAATCAACTCTTTTTCAAGAGTTCAAACTCGTTCAGAGTTAAACTTGATCTGAGTTATCAACTCGTCCAGAGTTTCCAACTTGCTCTGCAAGTTCTTCTAAACTCGGGCAGAGTTTCAAACTTGCCATGCAAGTTCTCCACAACGTCAAACCGTGAGGAGAAGACCACATTCAAGTGAATTAACACGTCAGATCGTCAACGAAGAGCAAACTCGACGCGGGCATTCGAGGGAGGCACTCCATCGCCACCGTGAAGAATCCATAATATAACAAAGGGGAGAATTAAGATCATTCTCCTCTCTTTTGTAATCAGAAAATCCAATTGTAATCGAGATTGAGAGAGTTATAATCATTCTTTTTCTAAGCAGTTAGAGAGAATAAATCAAATACGATTCTTTTATTATTTTTCTTATTATAAATTTTCCACCAAACAAAAGATGGCAACTCCACTGGGGACTAGCTTCTCTGACAAAGAAGTGGTAGCGCAATCCGATGTTCATCTCACTGGAACAACCATCAAAACTCTCGTGGTAGAGTTTGATCAAGCCAAGTTTGAGGAGTCCATCTCCTCCGGATCGCTTAGCCCCAAGACTATGCGCAAGATCCACAAAGTCTCCAAGGAGACTAAAGCTCTAATTGTTGCTCATATGCCAAAGGAATCCCTCTCCTTTAGCCGAGATTGCTCGAGCAACCCCTCCTCCGAAGGAGTGGGCTCAGTTTATGCCAAATGCATCCCTCAGTGGCGCGTTATGCAATCAAAATGTAGTCTTCAGCGGTGCGTTTCAACATCAAAACACAGACCTCAAAACTGCATTGATCTGGCAAAACGCAACTCTGAAGAGTGCGTCCCAGAATCAAAACGCAACCTTCAGGGCCGCGTTCCACAAACTAAACGCAACTCTCAGGAGTGCGTTTTAGAACCAAAACGCAACTCTCAGGAGTGCGTTTTAGAACCAAAACGTAACTCTCAGGAGTGCGTTCAAGATCCAAAACACAGACTTACGAACTGCATTAACCAACAAAAATGAAACCGGCAAAGGTGCGTTTCATCAACAAAACGCAGACTTCGGTCTAGCGTTGGTAAAACAGAACACGACCCTCGTGTTCCTTCTTCAGAACACGATGCGATTTGTCGTGTTCAAAAAGATCAACGTGGATTCAAGATCCATGTTAAACAAGAACTAGTCCCGCCTACTAAGAGGCAGGGGGTTCCATCTATAACCTTATATTCTGTGAGAAAATCTCCCCAGGTATCTGACTTAAGAGAGTTACTTTCAAGGGAAAGACCAGTACAACAAGCCACTCATTCATTTCAATGTGATTGGCTTATTTCTACGATCCTCTCAGAATGCCAATGTTGTGCTTCTGTGCCTAGGCAATCAGTGTTCGACCGATTGACGAGCGTTGCTTAACCAAGCAAGCAACAACGTCATTACAAGAAGAAGTCTTTAGAGACCGAGTATCCGAGAGTCACTATCAATATGATCAGCAGAGGGATAGCCTCAGGTCTTAGTTCCGATGATTCTAAGACAGAAGACTCTGAGACAATTCGTTCACCGACCATCAGAAAAATCGCTAACGAGTTTGAAGGAGTCTACCAACGCACTCGGACGCGAATAGAAGCCATTCCCTCTGTCAACTATCGGAGGTTAGTCAGAGGAACCAATTCCGATGACGAACACTCAGCCATTGTAGAGTCCCAATCATCAAGCTCTTTTGTTGAACATGAGAGCTCCGCTTATATGACGGGAAACCATGAAGATCTCACGAAGAGACTTGACGAGCAGGAGGCCATGCTCAAATCTCAGCAGGAGGCTATCAATTAACTAATGGCCCTGTTGACTCAAATCATCGCAGACAAGGCCAAATCTCAGGAGATAGATTTACCACCTAGGCAAAAATCTTCCCGGAGAGGAAAATCGTCTTCATCCCGACTTCACACAAGCGAAAGGGAGGGAAAAATGGTTGATAATGCTGCTTCTGACCAAGGAGCCCACAACCTGGAATCTTCCTCTGATGAAGGAAGGGAAGTTGAGAACGAGCAAAATCCTCAGTCGGCTAAAATTAAGGAATTGGAAGCCCGCCTAAATGTCATTGCTAACAGAAACGTGCTCTAAGACGAGGGAGTTGTCAGGCCCTATCCTGCCGAATGGGATGCAACACCTTATCCTCCAAAATTCGAGGTCCCGACGCTACAAACTTTTGACGGCACGGGATCACCGAACCAACATATCTATCATTTTAAGTCACAAACTAGGAATGCGATATCAAACGATGCTATACTGGCTCGATTGTTCATTAGCACTCTCAAGGGAGTTGCCTTTGAATGATTCAGGAAACTGGCTGCCGGGCGTATCCAAAAGTGGGCAGATCTAAAGAGACTATTCCTGTCAAGATTCATTGAAGAGGATACAAAAGTTTTTATCCATACCCTTCTCGCCACTAAGCAAAAGAAGAGGGAGTCCGTCAAAGTCTTCGTCAAAAGGTTTCGAAACATGGCTCTGCGATGTCCGACAGGTATGACACAGTCTACCTTGGTGGTGACCTGTCGACACAACTTGCAAACCGACCTCCTAGCCCGAATAGGAGTTGCAGAATGCCGTTCATGGAGACAACTAATCTCTCAAGGAGAACAGGCTCAAAAGATTATTGCCAGGATCAAAGCTGAAGAATAAAGTGAGCAGGATCAACCTGAGCAATCGGACCAAGCCTAATCTTCTCAGTCAGAAGAGGAAGATACTACGGCCACTGAAGCCAATCCTCTTCAGTAGGATGTTAGGTCCAACAACTATCATGTTAACAATTACCTCTGATAGTCAAACTCGTTAGGTAGTGGCTCACTAGGCGATGTGCCATGTCTATCCTTTCCCCCCCACACTTGTTCAAGACTGGGAGTTGGTTTATTTGTAGTTCATTGGGTTATGAATAATAAATTTTTTGAGTTGTCACGTTCAATAAAATACCTCTGTCAACCACAAAATCCGCCAAAACTATCACGTTAATAGTTACCTCTGATAGTCCATCAATTTGTTAATTATCTTCAATAGGATGACGGGTCTACCAAAACTATCACGTTAACAGTTACCTCTGATAGTCCATTAACTTACCAATTTTCTTCAATAGGATGGCATGTCCACAAAACTATCACGTTAACAGTTACCTCTGATAGTCAAACTCATCAGAAAATGGCCTACCAAGTGATGTGCCTCTATTCTGACTTTATAGATAGTGCCTCACAAGGCGATGTACCCTGTCTACTTATTTTTATTCTCCTGATAAGTCTTAATCAAGACCGGGGGTTGGTTACTGGGAATCTATTGGATTAATTAAGAGTAACGAATCTTTCACATCGTCGAGTTAACATTACACTTCTGACGATCATTACCCCCACAGAGTATGAATGTAGCTTGCATCACTCCCAATTTGTCACGTTAACACCACACCTCTGACAAATCAACTTATCAATCCTCGTCAATAGGATGATAAGTCCTCAAGATTGCTCTGATCATAATAAAATCCTGTCACGTTAATATTACACCTCTGAAAAAATTAACTTATTGACTCTCTTCAATAGAGCGATAGGTCCACAAATTCCTGTCACATTAATATTACACCTATGATAAAATCAACTTATCGACTCTCTTCAATAGAGCGATAGATCCACAAATTCCTGTCACGTTAATATTACACTTGTGACAAAATCAACTTATCGACTCTCTTCAATAGAGTGATAGGTCCACAAATTCCTGTCACGTTAATATTATACCTCTGACAAAATCAACTTATCGACTCTCTTCAATAGAGCGATAGGTCCACAAATTCCTGTCAAGTTAATATTACACCTCTGATAAAATCCACTTATCAATCCTCTTCAATAGGATGATAAATCCACAAAGTTGCTCCGATCGCAATAAATTCTCGTCAAGTTAATATCACACCTCTGACGATCAAATCAACTTATCGACTCTCTTTAATAGAGCGATAGGTCCATAAAATACTGTCAAGTTAACATCACACCTCTAACAGTCAAATCCCTAATGAATTGTTAATCATTTTCAACAAGTTTTCATTATAAAATCCCCAGCGGATTAAAGATTTTCTAGAATTATCCTAGTGATAATAAAGAAAGTTTCTGAATTTCACTCTAAGTGAAAATTCATGCTAAGTTAATACTACACCTCTGGCTCTTCCAACTTTCTTTCAGTGTTTCAAGTAACACAAGAAGAAACAGCGGTAAAGTCTACGTATTCAAATATCGTAGCACTAGAAATCTATGCCTTACACACATGAGGGACTTTATCTCGATCCCTAATTAGAGATAAGTCTGTATCTAATACATGTTGCTGGGTAGCCTATTCCCTCAATAATGGCGAAGCCTACGTATTTAACATCGTAGCAGGTTGTTATTAATAACACCAAAATCCATACCTTACATGCATGGGAGACTTTATCTCGATCCCTAATTAGAGATAAGCCTACGCCTAACACGCGTTGCTGGTTAGTCTTTTTTCGTGAAAATGACAAAGTCTATGTATTCAAAATCATAGCATCAAGTCTAAGAGGGTTCATTCTCTTAGCACAACGTTACATGTGAAACGGATCCAAATAATTCACATGCGAGCCCAATTCAAACGGTAATCGGTAAAGGCACGCCAAATCCGTTGAAGGCTAAGGATTTGCCAAAAATCCTAAGTCAGCGCCTAAAACGCATTGCCGGGTAGTCTATTCCCGTGAAAAAGACAAAGTCTACGTATTCAATATCGTAGCACTAAAAGAGTTAACTCTTTTAGCATAATGTTACATGCAAAACGGGTCTAAACAATCTGCATGCTAGCCCGACTCAAACGGTAATCGGTAAAGGCTTATCAAATCCGTTGATAGCTGAGGGTTTGCCAAAAATCCTAGCATGTTTGCAGGCCTATCAGCTTAATGGGTGTGAGCCGAGACTTGAAACAGATGAGCTAAAGATAAGTCTCAAAGACTTAGTCAAAATTGCATGAAAGCCACCCGCACTTTAAGTCAAAACACCAAGGTCAGACCCGCGTTTCAAGTTCAAAACGCAGGGTCCACCCCCGTATTCCAGAATCAGGATTATGACGCATACCTTTACACAGTTCCTGCGTGGCAAATCCCTTCAACCAAGCTGCATTCGAAGTGAGTACAGAGAACAACTCCTTTGTGACAAGGAATCAACAGCTCCAAGATCAGAGTTGAGATCCAAAGTATTCCGAAAATTCATCCCAGTCAACCGCGAACTTTCGAAAACTTTGGAGGGAGTTCTGTAGGCTGTCTAAAAATCACAACAGATAGCTTATCCCCATCAAACACCAATGATAGAAGTTACAATTTGACGACTTTCAGAAGGCTACAATTTGAAGACTTTCACGTAGAAGGTTACAATCTGATGACCTTCACAACAACTAATGAAAGCTCTAATTCAACAGCCTTCACAATCAATATCAGGAGTTATAATCTGATGACTCTCATATTTTCAAGGAGCCAAGGCGAAGGTTACAAGGTGACGATCTTTGCAACGCTCTAGCAAAAGAGACTACAAGTTAACGGTCTCTTTATATTAAAACGCAGATATCTCTCAAACCGTAAGGAATTTGGCAAAACTGACGGAGCAAACCGAACCCCCTGGGGTCGGTTTGGTTAGCTCCGTCTCGTTGAGATAGCCGATTTTCATATATAATTCGTCCAATTCCGACTTACGGTTTAAAAGTTATGACTTGTTCTTCGCAGCAAGTTATGTTCTGAAGTCCGTCTGCAGGACTGGACTTCGTCTGAACATTAGACTTAGGTTGAAGTTCACCGAGACCGCCAGAGGCTCACCTCTGCATCCAAGATTCAAAACGCAGAGGTCATTCCCGCGTTCCAAACTCAAAATGCAGAGGTCATGCCCGCGTTCTAAACTCAAAACGCAGAGGTCATGTCCGCGTTCTAAACTCAAAACGCAGAGGTCGTGACCACATTTAAGATTCAAAACGCAAAGGTCATGGCTACGTTCTAAACTCGAAATGCAGATTTCGTGGACTTGAAACGCAGAGTTCAACTTTGTGTCCAACGACAAAAATGCACAGTTCATGCGGAGCCCAACTCTGCGTCCCAGGTCCAAGACACACAGTTCATGCAGAGCCCAACTCTGCGTCGCAGGTCCAAAACACACAGTTCATGCAGAGCCCACCTCTGCGTCCCAGGTCTAAAACGTAGAGTTCATCTCTGCGTAGCACGACCTGTGTGTTTTTAGCCTAAAACAGGCCCAACTCTGCGTTTCAGGTCTAAAACACAGAGTTCGGGCCCAGAACGCTGTTTTCAGCGTTTGACTCGTTCAAGCACGATTTGAACGGTTCCAGAACCATTTTCTTCCCACGATTTGAGGGGATCACTACCCTATCATGGAGAGATTTATAGGGGGCAGTTACACCCTATTAAACCCTCATTAAATAGTGGGAAACTCAACTGAGTTCGGGGGCTCTTTTTGGCTGACTTTTTGGGGATCCTTGATCGGGCATCTTGGAGCTTTCTGCAGCAACAAAGTCCTTGGAGCATTCCCTTAGCTTATTAACCGAACTTTCGGTTTAAATCAACCCTTTTGAGTTCAAACTCGTTCAGAGTTAAACTCGATCTGAGTTATCAACTCGTCTAGAGTTTCCAACTTGCTCTGCAAGTTCTTCTAAACTCGGTCAGAGTTTCAAACTTGCCACGCAAGTTCTCCACAACGTCAAACCGTGAGGAGAAGACCACATTCCAGTGAATCAACACGTCGGATCGTTAACGGAGAGCAAACTCGACGTGGGGGTATTCGAGGGAGGCACTCCATCGCCACCGTGAAGAACCCAGAATTAAACAAAGGAGAGAATCCAGATCATTCTCCTTGATAGGGCAAATCTGCAAGCGCACAGACTCGTTGTAGCTATCAAGGTCGATCCCACAGGGACTAGGGTTAATCACCAAGTTTCACGTTATTCGACTAGCTAAATCAATGAGTGAATTAGAAGAGATTTAATAAAAGAAATAAAATAAACAACTAATCGGATGGAATTCAATATAATGAAGGACTAGGATTGGGTTATCACCACAACTTAGGTGTTCAATGATGAATTATTTCAATTCTT
>BQKN01000106.1:591753-652155 GCA_022839385.1 Asparagus kiusianus | reverse complement strand
CATGCTTGAAACACACTAAGATAATGCATATTTTACGTGTTTATCACTCCTCTCTTTTGTAATCAGGAAATCCAATTGTAATCGAGATTAAGAGAGTTGTAATCATTCTTTTTCTAAGCAGTTAGAGAGAATAAATCAAATACGATTCTTTCATTATTTTTCTTATTACAAATTTTCCACCAAACAGTGATGTGGAACTTGTGAAGGTTCACACGAAGGATAGTCCAGCGGATATGCTCACTAAGGTGGTTCCAAGCAATAAGTTTGATCATTGTCGAAACTTGTTACATATTCGTGATTGTTGAGGCCGTTGGCGGCAATTTGGGTGAACTACGTGAATGCTTGATTCCTTAGGCAAGAGGATACGTAGGTAGTATTTATGATGCAGCCGATTTGATGAGTAGACATCGACGTTTTGGAAGAGTGTTCGCACTCCCGCTTGGGTCTCGACTTGTTGTGGATTGAGTCTGTTGTCGTGGTTTTGTTCCACTTCGTACTGGACACAACAAGTGGGATATTTGGTTGTTTTGGTGTCGGCTCAGTTTTGGGAAAACTTCACCGAGGTGGAGAATTCTGAACGTGGGGGGACCCACCATGTGACGCGGTTGCGCGTGAAGAGAAGCAAGGCCCACGAACCCGATTATTTTGCAACCTATAAATAGCACTTTATTTTTTTCTTAGGTTTTTGAGCAAGTACGAAAACAAGGGTTGCGACTGCATGAAGGAGAATTTTTCAACTTTTTGGTTTTTGCGGCTGCAGGAGAAAAACAGTAGCTGTGTTGAGGAGATTTTGTGTAGTCCCTTTTAGGGTTTTGTGCATCCCTTTGAGAGAGCTTTGTGAGAGATTTGAGAGTTTGTGTGAGGGTTTTATTTGTGAGATTCTTGTGTAAACCCTATTTGTATTCTCTCTTTCTCTATTAGTAGATCTCCCCCCTCCTTGCCCCGTGGACGTAGGCTATTTGCCGAACCACGTAAAATTGGTTGTCTTGCTATTTGTGTGATTTGTAATAGCTTTTAGGTTCCCTCGACAGGTCAGTCCTAGAACTGATGAGAGGAAGAGCTGATATCTCACTTGGTTGAGATATTTTTCTTCAGATTCTTGTTTCCTTGGTGAGACGAGAATTCTTATTGCGATCTGACTCTCTTGTTGTGCTGCCGAAGTACTGTCGAAATTTCCGCTGCGCGCAACAAAAGTGACACCACTCATGTATAGCTTTTAGTTAGTATTTTGGGAGTAAAGAGCTCATTTCTCCTGCAAAGATGGACAGGCCACCATACGAATCCTTTGGTTAGCAAAAAGAGGCCATGCTCCTTAAATTGGATCTAACTATGTGTTACAAGCGTTAACTTCTTGTTTACTATACGAGTGCATGATAAGTGACCATAAGGTTGATGTCAATGTTAGATGTTTTGCATTATATTGTCCATCAGTTATTTTATTTCCAAACTGTTTTCAATTTCGTTAAGATGGAATAACAAGGAATTTGATGCATGTGGTCACAATTGACACATTTAGAATCATAAAAAGTTGTACCAAAACACTCTCGTAGGGCATTATTTTGGGAGGTTTGCGCGTATATGAGGATTCATATAATAATTAGACTTAAGGACTCCCTAATTTCGATCATATGTCTAGAGTTTTTAATTTCCTGAAGGAGCTAATGAACTGAAATGATGGCTGTGGATCCTCATGATGAAACTCGAAAGAAGCCAACTGAGCTCATCATGTGTCTGAACTATACATTTGATTCTCACAGCAATATATTACCAATTAAAAGAAAAAGAATAATGATCAGTTTTCATCTGCTGACGAAATAAAAATAAAAAAAAAATAAAAATAAAAAAACAACAAAAGAAGAGCCACTTCATTCCCAAGACTGAAAACAGGAGTCAATCACAGCTCTCCACCTCTGCAATCTGCACACTTGTGTAGCTGGCCAACTGCAAATGCAATCAAATCTTTTCAGTCAATCTCAGAACTCAAAAACAGTATCCAAAGCACTTTTGCAGGAAACACTTATACACAATGCCCACACCACAACACTCACTCCACCAAACAAGTTGACCAAGTATTTATTCATGGATTAAACCCACAAGGTGCTACTTGCAAACTTGTAAAACAACTCAACAAGCAATCCTTTTACATGAGAAGCTAAACCTCAATATTCTGAAATTATGAAACTGTGTGTTTTTCTCTCTTCTGTTCGTATGCATTGTAACTTGAGAAGAATACCAAATAATTCATCCTTTCCAGGCCTCCCGGGTCTCTTTTGCCCTTTTCTTGTTAATTTTCACCTTCCTCTCATTTTACTTACAGTAGCCAACAGGGAAAATAAATCATACCTTAATTCTAATAAATCTCTCCAATCCAATCCAATCCAACCCAACACTCAAAAAATGCACACCAACGATTACTTAATCAAACAAATCCCTATAAGACCACTTATAAAAGCCCTTCTCAGGTTGATTTTAGTCTTCTTCTCTTGTTACTCGCAGTGCTGAAATACGTGCTATTGTCACCGACACCAGAACAATATCTTGATCCTTCAATCATCATTGTATAGCAAGAAAGCACATGCTCCTGAAATTAAAAATCTTATCGGTTATAAGCTTCATAAATAATTTGATGCTGAATTACTAAATGAAAAACTCACAGGTTCTAAAGTTGCGCAAGAGGAGAAAATGCTCAACTTAGGCTCCACTGGTTGTTTGTTCAATCTCTGATTATACGCAGCCAAAACTGCTGCAGCTGCGATAGTGGATGGCCTATGCTCCACCAAATTAATATCTGAATTCAGATGCACGCAAAATAAGGATAAGTTTCATAAACACCCCTTAACTTTGGGCAGCACCTCCAAAATTTATAAACAAAGAGAAGACTCACATGAACTATCCATCAAAACCATACAAAACATCCTGATCTATTGGAAAATGTCTTAAACAGTTTTCTTTTGCAATGTACCGAAAAAAAAAAGAACAAGTGCAGTGAGGAAATTATCTTATCGTACCGTTAATAATCCCAAATATGAATCCAATGGACTTGGAAACGATCTCCTCTGCCTTAATATCTGTTTCAAGCTTAGACGTGAAGTGACTCAAATATGCAAATGGAGTCACTAAATTCATTCTCCAGTCCAAAGTACTTAATATCAAAAGCTCCATCCTCTGTATAGTTTTGCTTTCAAATCCAAAATCTTCAGTTTGATACTCGGAAAGCATTGGCACAAAGCATTCCTCCATCTTAGCTGCCAGAGATAAGCAAGCAATCGATAACAATCGAAATGCCCAATATTTATCACTCTGTTCAATACAAAAGTATCATATTATTATGGTCAAGAACTATATCAAGAATAAATCTATGTACAAAGATGTTCAATGTTGCGTACTTCGATGGAGCGATGAGTCAAGAAGCGATCGTAGTAAGTTAGAGCAAGATACGCAGTCTGATAACTGAAGCTGAAGGAGACCCTGGTCTGATTTAGAATAGAAATCAGCGAAAATACATGAAGTATTTGATCAAGTAACAAAAATTTATGCAAAATATATACTCACTTTCATTATCCACTGGACTGAATCAGAGCGAGCCCATTTTAACCAGGCAGAGGTTATACTGGAATGAATTGTATCAAGGATGCTCTCTCTTGAGACTAGAATCTCTATGTACTCGTCTTCATGCTTAGTTTCCTTGTGATCAGTAACATCATCATCATCATTATCAGTGGCGTATAAGGGAGATTGGTCTTCTTCACAAATGAGACTAGAGATGGGAAAGTGCTCCATTATTCAGAGAAGCTAGGGAATCGAGGGGAGAGGTTGATATTTAAAACAAAACAAAAAAAAAGTGGTGAACAGGTGAACAACGGTGGGCTCTTTGTATTGGATTTTTATGAAATTGATATGAGCTCCTTGTGGGTTCATTGTGAATGTTTGGTTCTCACATCTGCATCACAGAGGCTTGACTTGATCAGAGGACACAGGGGTCCTGACTGTACAAACCTCCAGGTATTTGGCATTTGAAAATGGCTAATTAGCAGTTAAATACATATAGTCCTCCCTATTTTGCGCTTGCATTTGTTTTTGGCAGCCCTTACATACTTCGAACATTTTAAAATTGGCATGTTAGTACATACTGCTATGCAAACATGAGATTACTTCCTTGAATATTCTCCCGTGGTAATCATATGTTACTTTTAGAAGTTCTTTGAGTTTAATATTTGTTAAACGCACTGTTAAACCTACTTCAATTCTATTTTAAACATTGGGATAGGTTAGCAATAATCTCAACAAACATTAAGGGTAAAAATTTACATATAAGCATCACTTGGAAATATTTGAGGGAACATTCTCATATTTTCATAATAGATGATGCTAACTTATCAATTTTAAAAATGATTTTTCCTATAAACCACCTTTAACCTATAGTAATTTTATTGAAACCACCTTTGATTGTTAATCTATACATAAACCATGTTTAAATAGTTTTTTGTTGCAATCAACCATATTGACTCACTTTTTAGCCAAGTTTTTTTCTTGCTGTTGTAATAATTGTCAAATACTAAATATATTAGAGATGTGACTCTTAATGAAGGTTATGTTGGATCAATTACCGAAAATATTAGTTGAAAAGTGGGCCCAAATGCTTTAAGATAGTTTATATATAAATTAAAAATTAAAGGTGGTCTTTATAAGATGACTCTCTTTTAAATTTGGTTCATATGAAGGGAAAAAACTATCAAAAACTTCAATGTGTATAAGTGTTGCCAAAAATAAGTGAGGATGTATAAAATGTGAAGTAAGGGAAACTATAAGGTGTTTAAGTGCCAATTAGCCTTTGAAAACTAAATAGAAAGCAAATAACTTTTTTTAAAGAAAAACTATTTTCGATCCAAAATGAAGGGATAGTGAAAGGAGGGAGAGGAGGCACATCGGTATTGTACTCCTTTTTATGATGGAGTGTATTTTAATTTTATTTTTATTTTTCTCTTGAGAACTTTTCATGATTCAGAGTTCCATTTTATCTAATCACGTAACCTTGAGAATAATGTGTCTTCAGCTTCATGTCTTCAATGAGACAAGAATGTTGTATATTATTTCTAATATAAAGAAGGGGTTACATTTCACCTTTTTCTCTCCAAGGTTAAAAAGGAAAAAAAAAAGTACTGAACCCACATAATCAATTACAGTCAACTGTATTTACTGAATCTAATTTTGTTAGATATGTACACACTAGTAATAAGATTTTCACATTACGCAAGATCGAAAACTAACTTGCCCCTGTTACAAACTTGGCATTTTATGCAGCTCAATTAGTTAAAGACAAGGCTCCAGTCTGGGGTGGGGGGGGGGGGGGCGGGGGGGGTGGGGGGTGGATTTCCTAGTCTCGTGCCCTGTTGCTCGTCTAGTCTTTTCTCTGCAAGGAAATGATATCCTATACACATTGTTTTTATTTGTTGTTAACAACAAGGGAGAGACAGAGGTTGTCTATTACTGTTCTAGGAACTGTTTAGTATAAGTTCATGTATCAATATGTTTTTCCTATCAATATAACTTTTTTAAGCCTCAAAATAAGGGACTTCTCTGTTGGCTTGATTAAATTTGGTTATCAGAAATAAATCCATTTTCAAGACAAAACTTTATTTTGGCAGGCTAGAATTTGTTTTTCAAAATCTCGATTGATTAATAAGTGATATCAAGATTTAAAATACAGACAAGAACAAAGGGGAGAAGAAAAAAAATTGTAAATGAGTATCATTCATGTATTAATGGAAAATCAGTTTTGCAAAAAGAAAGAAAAGAGGGGAAAAAATACACCTTTTGTAAAGGGAATTACAAAACCAATGCAGTAGCAACAAAATAAATAAAACTGTTAACAGGCATGTTTCCTATTTTACAATTCTTCACATGTCAAATGTTGGGTATCAACTCAAACTCTAAGTTAGTATAGTGTTTTTAATTCTTTGTAGAACTTCATGAGAATTAGATAGGGTTAGAGATCTATCATGATTAGGAGTTTGGGTTTCATCATGATTAGGAGTTTGAATCTTATTCTAATTAGAAAGTTAGACTAGAGATAGAGTTTTGGTTTCCCTATATATGTCCTTCTATTGTTAGAGGAAAAACTAAAAAAGAAGAAGTGTAGAGAGAAAGAGAGAGAGAGAGAGAGAGGGTTTGGCATGTATGTGTCAAAAATTGCCTATAGGTTACCGCACGCAACTCGAGACGGAGAGAAGATGATGAACGTTATTATCCAAGTTAAGGAGAATTATCTGATGTCAACAAATACATGAAGCAAGTTGACCAGGCGTACAAGTCAACGAGACAGTTAAATTATGATGAAACAACTCGACCGGGAGTGACGTTTCGACCGCAAAGGATGACGCGTCACTCGTGTATCGCTCATCCCATGGGTGTCTCGCCAATGGAAGATTGTAGATCATTTTGCGAACTTTCTAAGGCACATTGGATCACTTAATTCTGAGATCGTACGAGAAATTTAGAATCAAAATAAGGCCAGTGTCTCAGCCAGGGCCGAGACTATCTCGGCCAGGATTGAACTGTCTCGGCCCTGGTAGAGACTGTCTCTCTTTGAATCTGTAATACCCCAACCATTGAGAGGGTGATGTGATTAGTATTGATAGATTTGATTGGAATACTCATACCACTAAGATGTATCTTCTTTTCAGGAACCCAACTCTTAGAAACTCCAAAGTTAAGCGTGCTTGGCCTGGAGAAATTCTAGGATGGGTGACCCCCTGGAAGGTTTTCCAGGGAGCGCGTGAGTGAGGATAAAACGTGCTGAAAAGACATGTGGTGTTTGTGAGGCAGTCCATCAGATCTAATAGCGTACCGACTCTGGGATTCCGGGGCGGGACGTTACAAATGGTATCAGAGCAAAGCCAACCGGAATTGTGAGAGTTAAGTGCTATGCGGCGCAAAGTGCTACGTCGAGAGGGTGGGAGCCACCTCTTGAGGTCGTAGGAGCCATCTCTAGAATCTCACACGGATGATACGGTCTTGGATTATATGATTTGGCGCAACGAGGACGTTGCGAGTTTAAGTGGGGGAGATTGTAATACCCCAACCCTTGAGAGGGTGATGTGATTAGTATTGATAGATTTGATTGGAATACTCATACCACCAAGATGTATCTTTTTTTCGGGAACCCAACTCTTAGAAACTCCAAAGTTAAGCGTGATTGGCATGGAGAAATTCTAGGATGGGTGACCCCCTAGGAAGTTTTCCAGGAAGCGTGTGAGTGAGGATAAAACGTGCTGAAAAGACATGTGGTGGTTTGTGAGGCAGTCCATCAGATCTAATAGCGTACCGACTCTAGGATTCCGGGGTGGGGTGTTACAGAATCTGAAGAAGCTCAAAAGATAAAAGTTATGGATTTCTCCTCCAGATTTCCAACGCATTTTTGATAACTTCATTCCGAGATCGGATGAGAGAGTTAGAGGCAAAACATCGAAGAGACAATTGCACTGTCTCGGCCCTGGTAGAGGCTGTCTTGCTTTGAATCTAAAGAAGCTCAAAAGATGAAAGTTGTTTATTACCTCATTAGCTTTCCAATTCATCGTGGATCAATTCATTCCGATGTCGTATGAGAGAGTTAGAGGCAAAACAGCATAGAGATACTTGCACTGTCTCGGCCAAGGCCGAGATAGTTGGACTGTCTCGGCCCTGGTAGAGACTGTCTCGCTTTGAATCTGAAGAAGCTCAAAAGATAAAAGTTATATATCTCCTCCTTAGATTTCCACCTCATCTTGGATGAACTTATTCTAAGATCGGATGAGAGAGATAAAGCCAAAATATCAAAGATAATACAAACTGCTTCGGAATTCTGAGATAGTGTTTGTGTCTCGGAGAAGAATATAGATTTTGGTCATGCTCCAATTTGAATATGAAGAAACTTAAAGACAAAAGTTGTAGATATCTTCGTCAGCTTTTTAACGTATCTTGAATCACTTTATTTGGATGTCATATAAGAGAGTTAGAGGCAAAACAAGCAAAGATACTCTGACTGTCTCGGCCCAAGTGTCTCAGCCAGGCCGAGACACTTCAAGTGTCCGCCAGCCTAAAAAGCTATTTTGAAGCCGTTTTCGCCTGTTAACCATCTGGATTTGTTTCAACTGATCTAATGCTATCCTAGAGTGTGGTAAAGTGGTTATAACTGAGGATAAGAGTGAATCGGCCGTTCTTATCCGAAAACAGAGCTCCTAAAGCCTATAAATACAGCCCTAGGGCCTTCATTTAGACAGATCTGGAATTCTCGAGCCTCGACGAAGCCCTGCTGAATTGGAGACTGAGGAAGCCATGAATTTTAGATAGGAGGAAGAGACCAGATTGAGTTCTTCGGTATAAAGAAGAAGAGTTTGTCAGATCTACAGTTCCCGATTCCTTCCCTTGAGATCGTACTTAGCTGCGATCTCGAGAAGAGTGGTTATCTCGTTGTTGCTGAGATAATCGCTTCAGTTTCTTAATTCCTTCGTGAATCAACGAAGCTCCGAATTGATCTGATCATTTGGTAGTCCACGGATATCAACATCCCAGTCACAGGCAAAGATCCCACGCAAACAGCGGGTGATAAACGTCTGTTGTATTTATTTTGACGAGAGTTGTAATTTTTTGTTTTCATTGTGTAAGAGTCTTGTAAAAAGACTATTTTTTCTTGTTTTTTTATTGTAACGATTGAAGTTGCGATGAATACATCAATGAAAATATCAACTTTCACACCAAACAAGCTGGCGACCACAGTGGGAGCCAACAACCTTACTGCCAAGGTTGTCGTGCCGCAGCCAACGATCAAAATCCCCATGGCTGAAGAGTTCGAATACGAGTTTGAACAACAAAAATTTGAGGAGTACGTCTCCTCCTCCTCCTCCATATCCGCCTCTCCTCGTAAGTGCAGGAAGGTCTCCTCCTCCTGGAAGATCCGCTGGTCTTTAGATTTGAAGACCCAAGAAGATGATCTCCCCTCTACCGCTGCTGCAGTTGCACCTCACCACGATCCGTTGGCGTCCGATGATGCCAAAGCCGCAGATCCGTACATCGTCTCGATTAAGAAGTTGAATGCTGAAGGCGCGCCAACTTTATTGAAGCGGGCTCGTCAGAGATACCGCCAATGTCTCACCCGCTAATTTACTAAGGCTTTGGAGCAAGAGGATGAGCTCCGTTACCAAGCGGATCTAAAATCTAGGAGACGTCAAGTGGCTAAACCTTTGCCACAACAAGCTTCGGGATTCTTCTCCAAATCACCTACTAACGAATGGATTCATGTCAAATAAAACCGTTCCACTCTTGAGGAGCGTATTCAGAAGTGCCGCACACTTCTTGCGCACGCTCGGATCCTTATGCATAAAGCACAAGAATTACAAGAAGAAGAGGTGTTCAAAAGGCCACCAAGATCAAAGCTGGTTTGGATGCCGAAGGCCAAGTCAGCGATTCTACCCGACAAGAGACACAAGTCGTGTCTCTCGCTTGATTCCAGATCCAAAGCTGACTCCCAGCTTTTGTCAAGTTCAGATCTCGCTCCTTCTAATCCCGCACCTCCGGTGAAGCTCCGCGATAGTATGGACATATCCAAAGGCAAGAAAACAATGGCGAACTGCCTAGGTCCTTTGTATGAAGATCGAGGTAAGGTTCACGTTAGAGAACGCTTGGGCCTAGTGAATGAACCCCGAATAACTCATCAAGTTGGGGGTCGCACATGCCCTCACAATAATTCAGAGCCTTCTCATAAAGAGAAAACTCCTATAACTAACCGCCTCTGACTACGTGTCGAAGTCCAAGAGCCCATTAAGGTCCCGTGCTTACAAGGCGTAACTTCAAACATGTGACTTTTGAAAATGCTAACAAAACGTTATATCCTCAGAAGGAAACACATTCATCGGACGATGACGTTATACCTGAGAAGTCATGCCAACACATGATAGATAACTCCGGTCATCATGCTGATGAGTTGTACTATCAGACTCAGGGTACGAACAGGTGTCGAAAGAGAGATACCCGGGAAACGAGCTTTCATTGTCCATATGCCAAACTTATCAGGGTAGTATTATCAACGTGTAGCTACCCTAAGACTGCTCCACAAAGGGTCTCGGAATTCCAAAGGATTTCCTCTGAAGCATCAAATACTAAGCCAAGATGTTTCCGTAAGAAATAATCAGCCATTCAAGATGACGAATTTTCAAAAGTCATAATTAACACGGCTGATAGAGGAAAGTCAACTCGACTTTCTAGTTCTGACCCACTCATATCGCATCGCCTAATCCGGTTACGATCGGGAACCATTAGACAAAGGGATTATCAGAGAATACAGAGGGTATTATCCTCGGATGATGAAGCATCAGATGCTAACTCTGCAATCACTTCTGATAATACAGTATCCAGCCCAGGACAATCCCGTGACGCACTTATGATCAACACCTAGCAAATGACCAAAATCATCGAGGATGTTTTGGCTAAGCAAAAAGAGAACTTCAAGTTCGAATTGGAAATGACCATGATGCGGATGAAGGAAGAGCATGACCAACAGATTTGGGCTCTGTCCAATCAACTTGGTGAATCCAGCCGTGGCAACATTGCTAACTAAGCAGGTGGCAATTCAGATGTGAACAAACACCTCGATGAAGACAACCCTCTCATTGACCAAAATGCTGGAGGTGGCCCTACTGAAGACAACAACGCTGTGGTAGTCCCACCGAAGATGACAATGCCAGGGGTGGCCACGTTGTTCCTCTCAGAAATCATCCAAAGTATGATACAGATGAGGTCGAAAAGATGAAAGACCTTGAGAACAAAATCAACACTCTAATGTCTGCTCGAGAGGTGAAAAAGACTGGTATTCTGTGTCCTTACCCAAGAGAGTGGGAGTTGATCCCGTATCCGGCAAAGTTCAACCTGATCAACTTCACGCCGTTCGACGAGAAGGGCTTGCCCACTCAATATCTGATCTACTTTAAGTCCCACTTGGGTATGATTTCTAGCAATGAAGACTTGATGATTCGATCATTCGTAGGCACCCTTCGCGGGGCTGCCTTTGATTGGTACCACTGTCTCAAGCTTGGAAGCGTCAACAGCTGGGATGACATGGAAAACTTATTTCTTAGAAATTTCTTTGATGATGACACCAATGTATCAATCAGGATGCTCTTTGAGGAGAAACGGGAAGAAGAAGAGACAGTCGATGACTTCGTCAAGCGCTTTTAAAATAAGGCGATGAATTACCAAGATCCAGTCCTAGAGGACTTTATCCTCCAAACTTGTCATAATAACATGTCCAATGATATCTTGGAAATTATGGGAGTAGCACCATCCAACACCTGAAAAGAGTTGAAGGTGCACGGAGAGCAGGCCGAACGCTCCCTCAGAAGGAAGAAAGCCGAAAGAAGCCAACCGACGGCTAACCCTCTGAACTCAAGCGTCGTCTCCCGTGGTAAAGGGCATGCACCTGCAACAGTTGTTAACGTTAATCATACGTCACAACAACAACCCCGAAGATAGCAAAAGACTTCGGATCCGAGACTCTAAAAAAAGTACTCCTTTAAGGACGAGGACGTTCCAGCCATTTTCGAATCCCTCCTTGAAAACAACAAAATCAAGCTACCACCTATCGCAAATCAGGAGGAAGCTGACAATACTTGGGATCCAAAGTACTGTGCATACCACAGAAGGATTCTTTATCCTACCAATGCTTGCTTCGCTCTCAAAAATAGCACCCAAACCTTGGTTGAAGCTGGCGTCATAACGCTAAATTAAGCCGAATAGAGACTCCGATAAGTATAAGGGTATAAACTACTCATTTTGGCACTCCGAAGAGTAAACGAGTATAAACTGTTTCTCAATACTCTAACAGGTATATGAGTCTAAACTGTTTCCTTTCTTTCATGGGAAGTTCCTAGAGAGTGTCATGTCTGGTATTCTTAAGGATAACCTGGTCATCCAACTAAGTACAATGTTAGACCTGGTTTCACAAAGGAAGCTGAGGGTGGCTGATTCATGTAATGGAAAGTTCCTAGAAGAATGCTATACGGTGTATTCTTAGGGATAACATAATCACTACAAAGAAGTGATAAATAAGAAACTCCCACTTGGACTCTGAATGTTCAAGGGTGAAACACATCTTATTGTCGGGATCAATTCCACCAACTTCCAATCACTCTTTAGCTGAGACGAGATTCGATCACTTTGTTGGATCAATCTTCCCTCACGAAACTCCCACAGTGTAATTGTGAAGTGCTTGATGATTCATAGTTTTCCACCACAAAATGTCTCACTGATCAAATCAATTGACAGTGGTACCACTAAAATTCTTTCTGGTCTAATCCACTCAAAATTCTGATGTGTCTGTGCACTCAACATTCCCATTGTTAGAGTCCAGACATAATACTTGAAATTTAAATATCCTGATCATCAACGATTGTCAAACCCCTCTGTGTTAAGTATTTGTCACTTAATACTAGGAACCCCCTTTGAGTGATTTGTACGAATCAACACCCCCGCTGTAATTTGTACTCCCACTCTCACTGCCCATTCGGTCAAACCTTTCTACAGTTAGGACCACGACCAAAGTCCCCTCTCGATTCCTTCCATGAACGAGAGGTCCACTTCCATATCGAGCGACTAAACTTTCCTACAATTAGGGCCAAAACCACAATTCAGTCTCGATAAATGAGAAATTTATCTTTAGTTCGGTAATCAAACCTCCCGACAGTTAGGATTATTCGAATCTTTTTGATTCTCGGAGTGGAGATCCCACTCTTAGTTTTACTCTTCAGACTCTCAAAGTGGAGATCCCACTTTGAGTTTCCTATGCAACTGGAGATAGAATATAAAATTCTTCCTTTCCAGTATCAGGTTCGTCTTTACCCAAAGAGAAGACATCATCCTTCAACTCTAAAATCCGTGTTTTACACGCACGGGGAATTTTATCCCGAAGTCTAAGTAGGGATAAGTAAATGCCTAACACGTGTTGCCGGTTTAGTCTTTCACCGATTAAAAAAAGACACCAGAATCTAAGTCTGGGAACTTTTATCCCGAATCCTAAGTAGGGATAAGTCAACGTCTAACACGCGTTGTCGGTTTAGTCTTTTACCAATTAAAGAAGACATCACAATCCAAGTCCGGGGACTTTTATCCCGAATCCTAAGTAGGGATAAGTCAGCGCCTAACACGCGTTGCTGATTTAGTCTTTCACTGATTGAAGAAGACACCAAAATACAAATCTGGGGACTTTTATCCCGAATCCTAAGAAGGATAAGTCAGTGCCTAACACGCGTTGCCGGGTAGTTTATTCCCGTAAGAAAGACGAAGTCTACGTATTTAGTATCGTAGCACTAAAAGAGTTAACTCTTTTAGCACAACGTTACATGTAAAATGGACTTAAACTATCTGCATGCTAGCCCGACTCAAACAGTAGTCGATAAAGACTCATCAAACCCGTTTATGGCTGAGGGTTTGCCAAAAATCCTATAAGTGTGAGAGTCATTGACGCACCAGCTTTATTAGTTGGTCTTGTGACTTGAGCATCCAATAACTTCAGGATAAGATCCATACCTGTAGATGAATCAGCTTTAACAATTGGTCCTACAACTCTAACATTTGAGACCGCCACGCTCCAATGCCTTAAGAGCTTAAACTGTGTAGACTCCAACAAACGTATGAGTATAAACTGTATTAACGTCGGTCAATACATTACAACAAAGGTCGACGCCGGACAACGCATTGCGACGGAGATAATCAATTCAAAGTCAACTGAATGACATGAGCCAAAACCAACTCACCAATTTCGATTCAAAACTTTGACGACGGCCAGACGATAAACGTAACGCCGGAAGAATTTTAGCGATTCGTCAAAATATTAAATAAACTAAAAATCGAAGAAGTCAAGAATTGAAGCCAACTATAGGTCCTTTTTACACCGATTGAAGGTTGTACCTATCACATCTAAAGTATTTCAGGCTCTTCGATAAAAGAAATGAGACTGAAATACTTTGGAGGGGGTATCTGTATGTGTTAAAAATTACCTACAGGTTACCACACGCAACTCGAGACGGAGAGAAGATGATGAATTTTATTATCCAAGTTAAGGAGAATTATCTAATATCAACAAATGCATGAAGCATGTTGACCAGGCGTACAAGTCAACGAGACGGTCAAATGATGATGAAACAACTCGACCGGGAGTGACATTTTGACCGCAAAGGATGAAGCGTTACTCGTGTCTCACTCATCCCATGGGTGTCTTGCCAATGGAATATTGTAGATCATTTTGCGAGCTTTCTAACGCACCTTGAATCACTTCATTCCAAGATTGTACGAGAAAGTTAGAATCAAAATAAGGTCAGTGTCTCAGTCAGGGCCGAGACTGTCTCAGCCAGGGTTGGACTGTCTCAGCCCTGGTAGAAACTATCTTGCTTTGAATCTAAAGAAGATTAAAAGATGAAATTATATATTTCTCCTTCATCTTTCCAACACATCATGGATAACTTCATTCCGAGGTCGGATGAGAGAGTTAGAGGCAAAACAGTGGAGAGACAATTGCACTGTCTCGGCCAAGGCTTGGGTTGTCTCTGCCCTGGAAGAGACTATCTCGTTTTGAATCTGAAAAATCTCAAAAAATGAAAGGTGTATATTTTCTCGTTAGCTTTCCAAATTATCTTGGATCAACTCATTCCATGATCGTATGAGAGAGTTATAGGCAAAAAAGCAGAGAGACACTTGTACTATCTCGGCCAAGACCGAGACAGTTGGACTGTCTTGGCCCTGGTAGAGACTGTCTGGCTTTGAATCTGAAGAATCTCAAAAGATAAAAGTTATATATCTCCTTGTTAGCTTTCCAAATCATCTTGGGTCAACTCATTCTGAGATCGAATGAGAGAGATAAAGCTAAAATACCAAAAATAGTACAAACTACTTCGGAATTCCAAGACAGTGTTTGTGTATCAGAGAAGAATATAGATTTTGTCCATACTTCGATTCGAATATAAAAAAACTTAAAAGATAAAAGTTGTAGATCTCTTTGTTAGCTTTCCAATGCATCTTTAATCACTTTATTTGGAGGTCATATGAGAGAGTTAGAGGTAAAACAAACGGAGACACTATGACTGTCTCGGCCAAATCCGAGACACCTTGAGTGTCACGGCCATGCCGAGACACTCCAAGTGTCTCGGCCAAGGCTGAGACATTTCGAGTGTCCACCAGCCTAAAAATCTATTTTTAAGCCGTTTTAACCCGTTAACCGTTAGGATTTATTCCAACTGATCTAATGCTATCCTAGAATGTGGTAAAGTGGTTATAACTGAGGATAAGAGTGAATCGGCCGTTCTTATCTAAAAACAAAGCTCCTGAAGCCTATAGATATAGCACTAGGGCCTTCATTTAGACAGATCTAGAATTCTCAAGGCTCGGCGAAGCCCTTGCTAATTGGAGACTGAGAGAGCCACGAATTTCAGAGAGGCGGAGGAGATCGGATCAAGTACTTCGGCATAAAGAAGAAGAGTTCGTCAAATCTACAGTTCCCGGTTCCTTCCCTTGAGATCGTACCTAGCTGCGATCTCGAGAAGAGTGGTTCTCTCACTGTTGCTGAGATAATCTCTTCGGTTTCTTAATTCCTTCGCAAATCAACGAAGCTTCGGATTGATCTGATCGTTTGGTAGTCCACAGATATCAACATCCCTGTCACAGGCAAAGATCCCACCCAAATAGCGGCTGATAAACGTCTGTTGTGTTTGTTTTGACCATCCTTGTCACAGGCAAAGATCCCACCCAAATAGCAGGTGATAAACGTCCGTTGTGTTTGTTTTGACGAGCGTTGTAATTTTTTATTTTCATTGTGTAAGACTCTTATAAAAAGACTATTTTTTTCTTGTCTTGTTTTCATTGTAACGATTGAAGTTGTGATGAATACATCAATGAAAATATCAACTTTCACACCAAACATGGCAATGTTTGTCTGTGCAAAAGATTATAATTTGGAGATGATAGTGGATTGATTTTTTTCGTGGTTTTTTCCTATTGATGGTTTTCCACGTTATGTCTTGTGTGATTTTATTTGCTGCGTTTGGTGGCTTTTTTGGGGTTTTTGTGAGATCTAAAAATCCCTACACCAAACACACACTTTAAGCATTCTCACTAGGTAGATGCATTTTCTTACTATTTACACAAAAACATGCACATTTTATAAGTTCTTACAGCTTCCTTGTAATCATCAAGCTAGGGAAGTTTCTACATTGACAAACCTAGATATATAATATCAAAAGTGACAATAAAAATATGAAAAGAAAAAAAAACTAGGTGGATGTCACTATCCTTTGAGAAGCTATCAGTCCCAAATTTCATCAGGAGTCAATAAATGAGCACTATGGGATTTCTAAGTATAAATTTCAATACCTGAAAGCTCTCCTAAGTTAGTTAGGGGCCTCAATGTTGGACTGCAAGCTCTCATGTGCGTTATTTAGGGATCATGTTTTCTAGTTTGAAACCCCACACTCACTCTTATTAGTCTTCTCCTATGATATCTACCAAATACCTTGAAATAATGACGCCCACATAATACCCATTCAACGCTCTTTTTGGAGCTAAGTTGTTCTTTGCTAGGTCCACAAGCTCTTCATTGTTAGTTGTAGGGGACACTTGGCTTGTGAAGGATATAGATTTTAGGCACTACGAATAATGAACTCCTTATTTAGAAATGTTCAGAGATAAAGATCTCGATATTTATGATTTGTTATGTCTCTGGTGGTTTGATATTAGGAGAAATTGACTAAAAGTGTGTATCATAAATACACTGAACTACTAGAGATGCATGTGTTGTTATCTGATCATGTCTTGTTGTTGCAGGACTAAGGGCATATTTGCCGACTCCTATTAAACTGATTTGGTGGACGGAAAGAAACCTATTTAAGTCCTAAATTTAGTGTGACAAATAATTGGGCTAGAACTTAAACTGGTTTTGTTAGGCCAATCGCTGGTTTAAACTGGTTCAGAATTTGTCTATCCTTCTGAGCCAACACTAAATTGGTTTAGGTCCACATTGCTAAACTGGCCCTAATACTTCGAAGCTGTGATGAAGTTAAAGAATCTTTGTTAGAGATTTGTAGCTAGGATGGTTTACCTTAATATCATTTAGAGGTCAAAAGTTCTTTTATAAAACCATGAACCGAACTCGTTAATGTTAAACATGTTGTGCTAGTTAATCTAAAAGAATCAATTTGACCATAAGAGAACAATCAATTTGACCGTAAGAGAACAATCATATTAATGTACAATTTTGTATGTAACTCTCAATTTTACGGCGCTACTTCAGAATATGATGCATCGATAGAGATTTTAAGATGGTATCAGATATTTTGGATCGAAATTTCAACGCCAGCTAAAGGATGGGGAGACTATTGTACAGTCATGACCACTACGAGACCCCTAGAAAGCAAAACTTTCCCCTAGGATGAAGTCATGAACAATATACATAGCTTAATGATGCGGATGTAATAGCTTCAACCACTGCATATATATAACTTAGCTGTAAATATCCTACTATTCAGAAAGTAGACATCATAAAGGGAGGAGGAGCCAGAGGAGGGGGACCCTCCAACTTATGCACCCAAATTCAAACATTTCCATTCACTTGAGGCTGACCCAAAGAATTGAGAAAATGAATTCTATAGAAAGTTATGTAAGACCAACCGCTACGTGTTTCTTTATTATCAATTTTGTTTCATGTCGGCGCGAACAATACGAACAAGTGCAACTTAATCAAGACCAAAAATGTTAATTGTGCACAAAAATAGTACAAAAATCAATGTAGTCACCAAGTTTAGAGTTGATATTGTAGGTATCTCCTTCATATCTGGATCATTTTCTGTAGTGGACCCTCCTACATATGATTTTTCCTGGCGTTGCCAAACCATGCGATAAAAATGTCAGAGCAAAGACCCACACATTTTTCTTCAACCAGCCTTTTAATGCAATTAAAGAGAAGAAAGAAACTGAGCCAAAGGATTGGCCTTGACGATATGGGTCCAGTATCTGCCCTCCAAAGAACGCAAGTTCACATGGTAGCGCATCGAAAGGTAAAAGAATGACTAGCAATAAAGGCGAACTTTAAGGAAAGATCCGTAGTGTTTTAATCAAATATTATTTACATCCTTTATGGTTGAAAGTTGGGGTGTTAACAGATTGGGTACGGCTATGATATAATACTTATTATATCTATATTTACTTACTAATCACGGATACGAATACACATACGGATATGTCTTGGTAAGAAAAACTCTACATGCTGATATATATGCGGATACAGACTGGATATGAGAAAACCAAATTATGTTGAAAAATTATAGTTTATATGATACAGGAGAATTCATTAATGTGTTTGCCATATCTAAAAAACTAAGATTACATCTTTTAATCATCAAAATCATTCTCAAATCCTTTAATCTAAGGATTAAAACAATCACAACTGTATGATTAACATAAATTCGGATATTTCGGATACAGATCCAGATATTTCACTACATAACCATAGTCGTAACCATATCTTATTGGTGTTATAATTTTTATTAACCTTACCCGCATTCTAACAGATACAAATACGAATATATCTGTGGATACAGATATTTTTTGACACCCCTAGCTGAAAGCCATCAATGAGTGTTAGATATAGGTGCCATGTAGGCAATAATTGAATATTGTAACAGGACCTATATGAATATAACATCCTTGTTCAAAATGATAATATGCTATGTTGGTCAGTATTTATCTGGTATTTTTTAAATACAGGTAACGTCCTTAGAATATACTAGACTATCAGAATTTCGATGTTGATCGTAATGAAGAAGAGATCTGATTAGTCGCTAACATATATCTTAAAATGTTCCTAGTCGATAAAGTGTTGAGATAGGACATCATCACTTTGGCAAGACTAGTGTGTACTCTATTTGTTCTTTTGAAGAACGATGATCCATCTCTTAAATCATTGATGTGAGACATCAAGATACAGTATACATGTGACTCATTAGTGAATGAGTTGACTGAACGACTCACCGAGAACATCTAGTTGGTAATTATACTTAACTGTCAAATAAAAGTTCTCAAGTGATATAGTACGAAGTAGTCTCTTGACCTGAGGCATGAGTGCAATATCTTACATGTCAGTATAGGTGTATATAGACTTTTACATAACCACAGTTCTTATTGAGTTGTGCATAACGATTGTTGGGAACATGGTTGATATTACAATATCTCTTGTATTTTGATGATAACAAATTATTGTTTATCTAACATATTTTACTGCAGATTCAAGATATATATCTCAAAGCAACAATCAAGATATTAAGGCTATATCAAAAACAAGATTTCAAAGATCAAAAGATGAAGTTAATCAAGTCACTTCGCGCTTCAAGAAGAAAATATACTTTACAAGAGTGATATAATTTTATCTTTTCTTTTAGAATCTTTGTACAAGCCTTGATCACACACATAACACACACTACTCACTTAGAAGATCATAGAAAATATTCTAAGTATAATCCTAAGTATAATCAACAAATGAATAACTTATTAAACTATTGAAACTATGTATAACATAGTTTCTGGCCGACCAAAGAAATATCTGGTCGATCAGATATTACTGAACCAGAAACAGAGATTTAGAAAAATCTCTGTCTGGTCGACCAAATATGGACCTGGTCGACCATACAGTCTCCAGACTCGGACAGAATTTCCAGGAAGCCTGTCTGATCGACCAGGACTTAATTTGGTCGACCATACAAGTTCTAGGAAGCCTGTCTGGTCGACCAGGCCTCAATCTGGTCGAGCATACAGTCTTTCTAACTGACATTTTTTCAAAATAACATGAACGTTTTATGAACGTTTTGGCAGTTATTTTTAAAATATTTTGAACTAAACTTGTGCCTATAAATAGGTGTTAAGTTTTGAAGTTAAACAATAAGATTCCTTTCTATAAACTTTAGTTTTTCTTGAGTTCTTAACTCCATCTTTGAAGAGAAAAACTCAAAGTTATTTTCAGTTTTGTTCTTGGTTAAAACTCCATTACTCTAGAACAAAAACCATTCCTATAGCCTATTCTAAGTCACTCACATCTACACATCAAGGCTTATAGGAAGAGAAAGTTGT
Organism: Asparagus kiusianus; assembly: GCA_022839385.1. Lineage (NCBI taxonomy): Eukaryota > Viridiplantae > Streptophyta > Magnoliopsida > Asparagales > Asparagaceae > Asparagus > Asparagus kiusianus. The sequence goes on along the minus strand of BQKN01000106.1, from coordinate 632,022 downwards.
ACCATTTTGTTTCAGTTTGATAATCTCTTGAAAGAAGAGATTGTTGTGGCATTAGCAATTAAAGATTGTCAAGGTTGTACTGTTTGCTTGTGGGTTGCAAGTGCTTGCGGTTTGCAAGTGGAAATAGTGGAGAAATCTCAAGCGGGGCTTGGGGACTGGATGTCGGTCTGGAGGACCGAACCAGTAAAAATCCTTGTGTTTGCGTATGCAATTTTCTGTGATTGTCTACACATTGGTTTGATCTTTCTTACTCTTTGTGATATTATTTTATTAAAATTTAAAGTTTCCGCATTAGATTTCATAAACACTATTCAACCCCCCTTCTAGTGTTTGAGTGTCATTGCAGCGATCCTTCAACGATTCTTGTTGGGTGCATCCCGATATATAAATAGATACTGAGATGCCAAGATGGGAATCGTCTCTCCCAGTATAGGTGGTTGATGTCATAAGATTATTTAATATAACTATAATATGGAAATCATTGGCCGAGGTGAATAATATAAACTGAGTGTCAGTTTGATCTTATAGGTTATGAGTTTAATATCAACAAACACTAATCAAGCTATTAGGGTTTGATAATTTACCATACCCTAGGCTCGATAGCTTGACATGGTTTGACGAAGAGACTGGACTGTAGGTATTATCACTGAGTGGTCCTTGATAAAATTGGGTAAGTATCTTGTAGATATTTGTCACAACTTATACCCGGGTAGTCTTCATGTGTAGCTAGCACCTCTGTTGTACGTACTTGTGGATATGATCCACTGACGAGTTTTAAGTTGGGCCCTAGAGTCATACCAAATACGTACTTGAATCCTATGAAATACAATTTATAGAGTAATGCGTATGATCTTTTGGGCTGAGCCACTTTCATATATGAGCCACCTCATTAACAGACTGTCTTCATCTGCGATTGAAGGAAAGACCCCTATGGAGATGTGGTCGGGAGAGCCAGCACATGACTATGACCAGCTCAAGGTATTTAGGTACCCTGCATATTATCATGTGAAGACTGATAAGTTAGAACCTCGATTTAGGAATGCTATATTTGTAGGATTCAAGTGTGATGTCAAGGGATACAAGCTATGGGATCCAGTTGATAGGAAGATTGTGCCGAGTAGAGACGTCACATTCGATGAGGCTTCTATCTTGAAGCTTCCCAGCTCTCATCAGGTGGAGAGCGGCCTGACATAGGAGATATTACAGGTGGTGAAGATCGATACAGCTCCACATTGTCCAGATAGTACAATATCCATTAGAGTGCCGACTGAGGTAACGTCAGGCGAGCACGGCGACGACGAGGAGGATACAGGTACAGATGTGCAAGATTAGGGACTGACGGCTCTGTAGGCGTATAAAACAGCTTATAGGTCCCTTAACACAGCTCGACACGATGATTCGACAAACAGGATAACCATTGAGCGATGAATCCAAGCATGATCGTTAGATCACAATATCGAAGCTAAGTAAGATGCGACGAAACAGATTAACGAGGCGACGAGGTTAACGAACTCGAACACCGAAGCATATTTACTGCCAAATCAGGATCCGGACTGCCAAATCAGGATTCAGATCAACAAATCAGAGTCCAAATCAACAGCGAAACGGGCAAAAAGGCAAAACACCAAACACCTAGAAGGCTCGGCAAAAGCCAAGTTACCAAGGTGGCTCGGCAACCGAGCCACCTCTAGGTGGCTCGGTGGCCGAGCCACCACTTGGTGGCTCGGCAAGCCACCAAGGTGGCTCGGCAGCCGAGCCACCTCTAGGTGGCTCGGTGCCTCGGCCACCTGGGCCAAGGCACAGTACTGAGTGCCTATAAATAGGACTTGAGGGCTCATTTTTGAGAGAGTAGAATTTTTTGGAGGCGAAGCTCTGCTGAATTCAGATCTGAACCTCAGAGTTTTTTTTGAAGCTTGAAGACTTAAACTTTCAGATCCGGTGCTCGGTGATCATCCACGTCAAATAAGGCAGGAGTTCGAGAGGGATCAGATCTGAGATCTACACGATCATCCTCCGGATTAAAACTTGGTTTTTGATCCCGAGAAGAGTATCGATTTCGCTTGGTCGATTTCGATTACTTCGGGCTATTATTTCCTTGGTGAAATAGTATCCCCGGCTGTTATTTCCTTTGTGAAATAGCACCCGTCATATCGTGTAGATCTGACCGGATCGAGATCGCGCGGTGGTCTACGGATTAACCCCGGTGCAGGCAAAGAACCCACAAAAGCAAGAGACCGCAAAACAGGATCTTGCGATTTGTTTGACAAATAAGGAAAATTGTAATTTTTATTTTTTCTTTGATTTCGTTGTAACCGGATCTTATAAAAAGACCGGATCTTTTGTAATCGAAAAACAGTTACTCGAGAGAAAATCAATTCAATGAAGAAAGCAATTTTTCCAGCGAACAATCTGGCGACCACAGTGGGAGCCACCGATCTCGCTGCCGAGATCGATGTGTCGCAGCCGCGGATCTCAATCCCGGTCGAGGAGGAGGTCGAATATGAATTCGACCAACAAAAGTTCGAGGAGTATCCGTCATCCTCGTCCGGATCCACCTCCCCTCGCAAGTCCAAGAAGTTCTCCTCTAGGAGAAAAGTGCGTTGGTATGAAGAAGTAGAGAATACCAACAAAGATCTCACCCCGATTGATGCCGAAGTTGCATTGGGTGAGGTTCCACCAACCTCCAACCAGGTCAGATCTGTTCTGGCCAGTTCCTCCGTCGCTGAAGGCGTAGCGACTCTTTCGAAGAGAGCCCGCTAGAGGCAACGTCAATGCTTGGCGCGACAATTCGCGAAGGCGATGGAGTCAACTGACGGGATCCGCTACAAAGTGGATCTGAAGAACAGGAGAGGCAAACAGCCTCAACGACCAATGAATGGCAGCTCCTCCAAGTTGCCGACGAATGAATGGATCCGGGTCAAACGGAATCGTTCAACACTTGAGGAGCGCATTCGCAAGCGCCGCGCACTCTCAGCGCAAGCACGGGTTCAAGTCCAAGAAGCCCGTAGAAGACTGCAGAAGGAAGTGGCCAAGAAGCCGCCACCAACTCGCCAAGTATGGAGGCCAAAGTCTGAAGTGGCGATTCAGGCTAAGGAACAACCATTGCAGCCTTCAACAAAGGTTCAACCTTCGGCGAACCAACCTAAGTCGCCGATAATCCCCATAGCTGCTCTGGGAGATCCCACAGGACCATCCCGAAGAAGGAAGTCAGTTTTGGAGCGCCTCGGTCCACTTCCCGATGAGCGATGCAAAGCTCCAATTCAAGAACGTTTGGGCCCAATAAAGAAGCCCCGAACGACTCAACATGCTGGGGGTCGCCCCCACCCTCAACATGACAAAGAGTTCATGTTAACTGCACGCACCAGTTTGCGTATTGAAGTCCAAGAGCCCGCCGAGAACTCACACCCACAAAGGCGCGTGTCGAGACGCATGACTCTTGAAAACCCAAAGAAGGCAGTTCACCCTCAGAAGGAAACATTGTCGTCTGATGACGATAGCGTTATACCTGAGAAGTCGTGCCAACACACGATAGATTACTCTGACCTTCAAACTGACGAGTTGTACTATCGTGTTGGGGGTACGAGTAAAACCAGAAAAAGGAGTCCTCGAAAACCAGAAACTCAGTGCCCCTGTTCCAAACTCATTCGAGCAGTATTGTCTGAGTGCAAATGCACCAATACAGTCCCCGAAAGAATTTTAGTTTTCGAAAGGCTCAGTACCGAAGCACCAAAACCAAGGCCTAGGCATTTGCGACGAAGAAGAACGATAGTCGAAGATGGAGAATTTCCGAGGGTCACCATTAATATGACCAGCAAGGGAACATCGATACGGGATAATCCCGAGTCGATTCTGGAAGCACCCCGACGTGTAACCCGTCTACAGTCTGGAGCTATCATACGAGCAACTTATGGTAGGATTCGGACAAGACCACCTTCAGAGGATGAAGAATCGGATGCCGGCTCTGCAGTCGCATCAGATAATACAGTGTCCAGCGAAGGACAACCCCGCGAGTCACTTATGATAAGCGCGGAACAAGTGGCCAAGATGCTCGAAGAAGCCATGGCCAAACAACAGGAGAGCTTCAGGTTCGAAATGCAGATGGCCATGCAGAACATGAGAGAAATGCATGACCAACAAATCCAAGCACTAACAAACCAGCAAGACGAACCAAGTCGTCGTAACCAGGTGAATCAGGAAGATGAGGACACACATGCGGATGAAGCTCACAATGCCAATAATCCTCCTGTCAATGTAGGGGGTGGTTGTAGGTGTAAATTTCTGATTTTCCCAGGAATGGGGGATTTCATTTGTATTGATAAGAAAGCTTATTACAAACTAAATCAATCTAAATTACAACAGAAGCAGAGGGAAGGCCCTCTTTGTTTAATCGTGGGGACTTTAAGGTAGCTACAGGATGCTTCGCTCGGTGCTCGTGCCGAGTCTGCTTCCCTTGGACGGTTCGACCGAGGTCGTTGGAGAGCTTCAGTACTCAGTAGAAGCTCGAGGTGAAGGAGTTCGTCTCTTCTGGCTCGCCGGCGATCGGAGCTCGGAGCTAGAAGATGGCGCTGTAATGCAGGGGTATGCAAAAAGCTTCTTCCTCTCTTGGTTGATCGATCAGGCTCTTGGTCTATTGGCCGATTTTCGATCTTGATCTCAATCTTGATGATGATGATCCTTCTGATACCCCTCTAGGTTGCTGGAAGAAGCCCTTTAAAGGGAAGGAGGTAGTTTGACTGCCCCTTGAATTATGGGATGTGACCATACACTGTTCCCAGACATCCGATTGTCCCTTTGTACAACAAGCGGTTGTTGGTGGGATGGCGTGTTGTGTCACGTCGTGTAGGAGCGGGAAAGTCCCTCCTCGTACTCGTGACAGCGGCTGCCAGACACTCAAGTGGGTCTGGCCAGTCCCTTGAGCGCCGGTGGCTCTCACCTCTTGCTTGGAGAGAGGTAAGCTGCATTTATGTGGATACAGACGGCTCTGGTAGCTGTCCGCTCACTGTGTGTGGCGAGGTACTGAATGACCCTCTGGCGGTCGTGGGGCGTTGTGCCTCCTTCCCCCTCCCTATGTCTGAATAGGGATGGGAGAATGGACGTCTTGCGTCAGAGCTAGCTCCAGATAGCTTGCGACGCGCCGACGGCTTCGGCTCTTCCTCTTGATGGGTGAGGTGACCCGCATTTATGAGTATGCAGGCCGGTCCGGCGCCTGTCTCGTTCGCTTGAACCACGGGCGGCCGTCTGACGGACTTGGGACACTGTACCCTCCTTCTCTCGCATCGTGGGAAGCAGGGATGGGTTGTCCCTGGAAATCCGGCCTTCGGCTCACGTAGGCAGACGTGGCTCAAGTGGTTTTGGCAGATGAGGGCGGATTTAGCTACTGAAGGCGGATTCGCCTCGATGGCGGATCCATGCGATTTAGCGGGTGCGGCCAGCGTGGGGGCTCATGTGCCAGCGAATCCACTTAGTAGGTACGGTAGGCTTCCATCTAAGAGAGGGTGGTCCTGTTCTGCGGGCGAATTCGTTCGCTAATCCGCCATGGTAATTTTTACCGTCTACAAGACCCCCTTCAAAGTTTTCAGACCAAAACTGACTTACGTGTGGTCTGGAACACTTTGAATAAAAAAAGTTTTGGACCAGGGGTATTAGGATTTTTAGCAAACCCTCAGCTATCAACGGGTTTGATTTGCCTTTACCGATTACCGTTTGAATCGGACTAGCCATACTATTCCCCTCAGTATGATGAGTTATCGAGTAGTTTCTCTTAGGCTTAGTGCTAAGATTTCCACTCTGACCCCTAGTCGTCTGGGACGCGGGTCTAAATAAAATCACTTCGCTGGTTTCCAGTTTTTTGGCGAATTGCCTGGTTCCCCAAGGTGGGTGAGTCGTGCAGGCGAAGTTGGGCTTCGATGGCGAAGTTTTGACTGACTCGCGGATCTCATCCCAGTTTTCGCCGTTGAGACCTTTATTTTGGGCGAAAGTAGGCCTAAGGTGCGCGGACCACGTGTCCCTCTGCGGGGCTTCGCGCCTCTCCGGCTAATGCGGTGTGGTATTATCATGACTTGACAGTTCGACGTCCACTCAGTGCGCCTCGTTCTGATCGTGGCCGTGATTTTCGAATCCAACCGTCGGATGCAACCGCTGATTTTGGTTTTTGATGTGCCGAGGGTGATCTGGGCCGTCGAATTTGATCGTGGCCATGTTTCTCACCCGTTAGGGTTTTCGCGTCCCGAGGGCGATCGTGGCCACGTGGACAACTCCACCCTTTTAAAACCCGCTGTTTTCCTCTTCTGGGATTCATCGCGCTCTTGAATCTTGAAAAGAACTTCCGAGACAAGACTTCCCGCTCCATCTTTCCATGGCCCCAAGATCCAAGAGGTGCAAAGTGAGAGGCGCAGGCCCAGGAAGTTACGCCGACCGTCTCTCGGCCAGCATGCCCGTCAGTGCTCCGGAGCTGCGCTCAGGTTCGTCGATGGGTTCGTTGGACGACCTCGCGTAGGTCCTAGTCGTCAGGTCTGGGGGGGGGGGATTGAGTGTCGCTCATTACCCTGGAACACCGCCACCCTTTGGTAGCTTCCTCGATTTGGGGCAAAATCAGCCCTATTTGCCTTTAAAGGGCGATTTATGTTTCTGCGGACGAATTCACCCTCTGGCGGGAGGGAGGCGAACTCCCTTTTCGATAGGCGAGTTTGGCTCCTTCTTGCGAGATGAGAGTGTCGTCCGTGCGAATAGTCCTCGTTCGAAGTTGGTTCCCTTTTTTCGTCAGGCGATTTCACTCGCCTCTGTTTGGGTGGGCGATTTTGCTCATATGGCGGATTTTGTCTTGACCGACTTTTCTTTCTTGTAGCGGCTTTCTCCGACGAGGTTTTTCCGGAGGGTGTGGCCATTGGCCACGTTGGTGGTACGAGCTGCACGGCATCTTCTCGGTTTCCCTCCTTGGCTCCACCACCTGTGTTCGCTGCCGACAAGCCCAATGGCTTGATAAAGAGGGTCACGGATGGCCACCACTTGACACTGCGCGAGTTGACCACCGATGCGGCCTTGACTAATGATGCCAGGGCGGAGCTGCCGAAACCTCAGTTTCTGTTCGGCGATGCTGCGTCTGACCCTTCTGTCCTATTACTCAAAGAGAGTATGTGGCTCCACACGATAGAAGGGACTCATTACTACCTCCCCAGCATGCCGAGGGGGTTCTCCATCGTTGAGCTACGGTCCCTTGCGGTTCCTCGGGTGATGGCCTGGGAGTTGACTCCAACTCAAGACGGGGTCACCTGTGGTGTTTTCACGGGCTCTACGACGGGATATGGAGTGGAGAGCTCATGCAAGCGTGTGACGGGCCTGCGCCCTGGCTTACTTTCCACCGAACCGCCCGTGGGGGCGTCGACGGCGGTGGCGGAGACCTTCCGTCACCGCTTCTTCCGAGTCGGGGGGAGCTTTCCACCGAAGGATTTTAGAGCCCCAGGGTGGATCTATTCTGCACCTGGCAGCGACACTTGGTGGTCCAAGATCACCGACCGTGTTCTGGCTGAAAACGCCGACCTCAAGAACACAGAGCTATATGTGGCTATTGAAGCCACTCGACATGGCTTACGCATCAACGCTTCTCAGTTCCACAGCATTCTGGAGCTGTATTGCGCGAAAAGCGGCACATTCTTCACTCCTAATGGTGAGCTCGATATCTCTCCTCACGAGATGTATGACGTGTCGGGACTGCCCCTGGGGGATTTTCCTTATGAGGAGTATGTCCCCGATCAGGCCGAGATTGACCAGCTGTCAATCCATTCGCCTTTGGCGGTTGAGACTTTGTGGGAGCTACTCTGCCATTACCATATCTGCCTCAGCACCTTGGGAGCCGCAGATCATAAAGGGAAGAAGAAGGGGATCAGCCACAAGAACTGGGCTGATTATCTGTTCCCAAGGAATGATGTCAAGGGGTAGCCTGCCCTCCCGTTAGGCGTATACGACCAGTCCGAAGTGGAGGCGAGGACAGCCGAAGAGGGGAGCACCATAACTCTCGACCATGACGAGGGCGGACTCAAGTCTGGCACAGTCCTTCACTCCTTCCATCATCAGGCCAAGTCTCCCATCTCCGGGAAGGCTTTGTTCGCGGGATACCTCATGCTGTGGCTAAAGAGGTGTGTAATCCCCACTCACTCCTTCGAGGCCCTTCCCGTGGAGGTTGTGTATCCGGCGGTCTGTTTGGCCCACGGGAAGTCTTATTCCCTGGTATCAGCGACGATAGCATGTATCCATCGGGGGCTCCGCACCCTGACAGCTCAATTCTGTCGCGTATCGACTGTTGATGAGGGGGACGAAAAGGTTATCAGGACCCCCAATCCCCGGGTAGGGCTGCCGTACACTTATCTGATGGCGTGGTTTGTATACCACTGCGAGTGCTTGATGAGCGCCCCAGCGGCGATCCAAGGCGACAAGTTTGTTCCTTTCGTTCAGCGTTTGGAAAGGAGTTCCTGGAAATGCAAGGACATCCCCGATGCGAGGAAGACGCTCTCCCACTTCGGGTATTACAATTTTCGCCGCTCCTTTCCTTACTTCAGCGGGGGCGGATATGGCGAATCTTTGAAGGATGCATCGACTGCGGATCACTACACGACTCTCTCTCGTGGCGCTTTTCACTGGTTGGTAAACATCCGGCCGGGGTATCATGTTCTGAGAACGGGCTCTACATGCTACCTCGAGCCCTACATTCCCTGCAGATTCGCCCGCCAGTTCGTGTATGATCAGTTGTATGTGGGCAACGTCAATCCCCATCTGCGCTTCGAAGGAGGACTGGTGGACGGAGCACGGGGATGGTTCTGGACCCATGCTGGCGGCACCAATGCTCGCTTCGAGTTACCCTCGAAGGATCGTGACTTGCACCACACGCTCTCATATTGTCGGTGGTATCAGGGTGCTAGCGCCAATCCCGCTGACTTCTGGTTTCAGAGCTCGTGTCTGGCGGAGCACGGGCGTCGCCCAAGAGGAGCTTCTCGACCTTCGAGGCGGAGGGGCCGTGCAACGGCTAGGGAGCTGTTCATGGAGAGTCCCGCAGGAGATTCCGAGGGTGAGGGCACGGGCACAGACGAATCTGAGGCGCCCGAAGTGCGAGTTCCTCCTACCAATCTTCCCCTAGATTCGCAAGGCGAGCAGAGGGAGCCTGTTGAGTTAACCCGGACGAGCAAATGTCTGGAACAAGCTCGAAGTGCTATTGCTGGGCGTATGGGGACGCCCCTGCTATCTCCAACCAGTTCGCTGCTCTCGAAGCGGCAGCGCGAAGCGGCGGAGAGCTCCAGGACGGAAGTGGCCAAGAAGGCCCGTAGTGAGGAGACTGTGGTGACTACCAGAGCGGCGGTCGGTCGTGATGATACTGTTTCTGGGGCGGGAGTTGCTCAACCTACCCCTTCTGCTGTGCTGGAGGCGGCTCCGGCGACTTCAGAGGATACGCCTCCTCCAACCGACGCGGGATCACAGGCGGGGGTCTCGACTACTCCTGCACCTGTGCCCGAAGGTAATTTTTTGGCGTGGTACTCTCGTGTACAAAGTCGGGTTCGTATTTTCTGACTATTCACGTTGTATTCGTGCAGGTGCAGTCGAGAAAGTGATCCCTATTCCTTCTGACGAAGAAGAGGGGAGTGGAGACAAAGGAGAACAAGGGGGGTCAGGTAAGCGTGAATTTCAGGGCCATTGACCCTTCTAAGTAAAAGGGGTATTCATTATCACCCTTTCTCTCTTTGTTTTGTATTCGCAGTTGGCCCCTCTCATGAAGTCACTGGCAAGGAGGATCCTCCCTCTTGGGCGGGTCATTCAGGCGGGTCCGAGACGGATGATGATGCCTCAATTCACGAGGCGCTATCAAGTGAAGAGGAAGTATTGGTCCTTGCGGATCAGCAAGGGGGAACCTCCACCTTCGAGGGAGCACCGATCGGGGGTGAGCGCTCGGTGCGAGAGTCTCCAGCCCGAGGGGGAACCCCCATTGGGCTGATGGCCATTTCCTCGCCGGTTGTGACCCGCGACTCTGCCACTGCTACTCTGGCGGCATCAGCGATCGTTCCGGCTCTGGCGGCGCTGATTGCTGCTTCTGCGGTCATGACCACCCGTACCCCGATCGTGGCTTCGTCCTCTGTCGAAGACGCCACTCTCTCCTCCTTGGAACGCTGGCGACAGACGCAGGTGGCGCGAGCCGTGGCCAACTTTGAAGACACGTTGGCTCACTGCACCCGGCTGGTCTTAGAGGAGGATTGCCCCTTCGAGGAATTCAAGGAGGTTCTTGAGGATGATGCGTCCTTTTTACGTAAGAGGCTCGGTGTTTCCGTGGCGAGGCCCTACTTTCAGCGTCTGTACGAAGCGGAGGGGGCTGTTCGGTAGCTGCTCACCCTTCGCGCGGGGAGTTCCAATTTCTTTGATCTCGCCGCTCGCGAAGTTCGAGTAGCTATGGCAGAGCGTGACCGCAGCCTGGCTGAGAATACGGCGCTGGAGTTGAAGTTGTCAACAGAGCTGGAGCAGGCCAAATCCGAGGACGCACGGATGGCTCACGAGCAAGAGACGGTCGACAACCGGGTCTCCCGACTCTCCTTTGAAGTGGAGAGGCTGAAACAGGTCATAGCTGACGCGCAGGCCTCCCTGGCCGTTCAGGAGAAGGCTCTTGATCAGGCAGCGAAGGAGTTGGAGGGTGTTGATTCTCACCGGCAACTGACCACTGACTCTGTTGGGGAGAAGGATCGAGCCCTCAAAGACGTCAAAGTGACCATTCAAGACTTGCTCTCGCACACGGAGGAGGATGTTCGTCGAGAGGTCCTAAGGAGGCTCGAGCTCCGCCATGCTGAAGAAATTCGTGAGGCGGAACTGCGATTGAAATCCTTGTAATTCGCCTTTTATTTCTTGCTTGTAATAGGACTTCCTTTCTATGAATGAAATTACCCTTTTGTTTCTGGCGACTATGGCTTGTGTACGTACCATATACAATATACAGATTTTCGTGCACTAGTTGATGTCTAGTCGTGAAGAATTCCCCTCGGCGGATTTCAGTTACAGACCCGTTTCGCCTGCAGGCTAATTTCAATTAGGGGCGAATTCGCAGCTGCCATGCCAACGGCGATTTCAGTTACAGGCGGGCTCCGCTTTTAGCGGGCCGCGTGTTCACCCACATGTATTGTCAGTTACGGAGACATGGGTGAACCATCTCGCATTAATTGCGGTGCGACGGGTCTTCTCGTCCTTCGTACCCAATCCAGGCCGTTGGTTAGAGATCGTATCCAGGGACCACTGGATCTCGACCGCCCATGTGGGATACGAGATATTCGGCCTTCTCTTCAACTGTTTGGACCCGAACGGTCCCATCGAGCCGCACATAGCTGCTTAAGGTTAGGGTATTTTAGTACCCTTATCTCCGTCAAGAAAGATCAAGGTTTTCATGTTGCTTTTTTGCAAAGAATATCCAAATTCTCCTAGCATTCTCCAAATGGCACCAAGGACGAGGAGCACGACTTCGAGGAAAAGGAAGGAGGTTTCGTCTTCAGGCGCCGCAGAAGCTGCCGCCGTCGAAGGTATGTCTTCAACCCGACTCCCACCTGACCGTGGATAGGTATCGATCGCCTAAATCCCTCTTTTTTTTTCGTTTATGTCCTCGTTGTGCTTTGCAGCCCCTGACGGCGCGTCGCCTCCTGTGGAGCACGAGGCTGAGCCCATCTTGATATCCGATGATGAACCCGAGAGTCCAGAGGCTCCTCCTGTTCATGGCCCTGCTCCGCAGCAGGAGGCAGAACCTAGTCTCGAGATCCCGCCCATTGCGATGCTGGCCCTAGGTCAGGAGCCCGTTTCCCCCGGTTCCCTGTCTTGGCAGGCTCACGTCGAGGAGTTCGAGAACGCCGTGAGGCAGGTGATTTCCCTCGTCGATCTTGGACTGGGTAGCTTTGACAGCTTTAGGCAGTCCCTCTTGGATCGCATAGTCGACTTTCGACGAGTAGGCGAGAATCGACTTTTCTCTCGTTGTATGCATGAGTTCCGTCTCCTAGAGTCGCGCATGATGAAGCTAGAGGCACTGCTGTAGGAAGGCCCGGAGGTCTATATGGAGTCCTGCCTGGCTTTTATCAGGCGCAAGGAGGCCCAAGAGCAGGAGCTCCGTTCCCAGGAAATTGCTGATTCGGAGTACAATGCCAATTCCTGGGCGGATCACCATCGCTCGGCGGAGGAGGAAATCATCGACCTTAATTGCGTGATAGCTCGCCTGCGAACCGAACTGGGACATGCGGAGGCGAGGTTGGAAAAGCTTCAGACTGACGTCGTCATTGCCGGTGAGAAAGCCGAGGCGGCAACTCAGCGCCTTTTGGCTTTGCGGGAACAAGACGCTGCCGCCAGGTCGAACTCAGAGGAACGGATCAGGCGAGCGGCTGAGGACAAGGCTCGAGAGGACCACGCAAGACGGGTAGCATTGGCCAAAGCAGAGATTTCCACTTTTAGCGTGTTTGACTAGGATCTTGAATTTGTAACTGAATCAATACATTTTGTTTGCGACTCGCTTATTTATGTAGCTATAATTTTGTTCAAATGTATTGTCTTAAACACTGGGTGCATGTTTTGCTTTTTTTTGAACGTAGCATTACGACTTTCGCAATTTGCAGAAGACATAACTTTGCTCAAATGTACTGTCTTAAAGCATCCATGAGGTTTGTATCCGCTCAACGTGTGTATACTCTTTGGATATGCCGCTTTCCAGTGTTTTGCTCTGTAATTGCCGATAGCCTTGTACCGCAGGCGAAGTCTCTTGCGTGATGACAAGTTCGTCAGGGTGTTGAGATCCGACTCCAGATGAGATCATATTACCGGAGGAACTCAATTAGTCGATGAGTTTGTTAGCAGGCGAGACTCGATTGTGACGACTTTTGCTCGACCGCTGGAGAGTTTGAACCGATGGCTAAACTCGATAGCTGATGGGTTTACACTTTGGGCGAAACCTTTATGGTTTGAGTTGAGTTGAAATCCAGACCCAATTGATGGTGAATTTGAACCGTTGGAGAAACTCGTATGATGGCGAGTTCTTACTTCGGACGAAACTCGGATAGTGGCGAATTCGTCTAACGCTCGGGGGTCCAACCGCAGGGGAAATTCATGCCATGTGTTGATCGGCGGGCCCAAGTGCTTGCCAACTAAGATCTTGCAGGCGCATTAATGCTCATTTATTGGTGAAGTGACCGGACGCTTCGCCTCTCGTTCAATCCGATCGGTCGGTTTGGTGTTTCGAGGGTAGCCTTTAATGGCGTCGAGTTCGAAGCGTCTCAAGGCGTTCGGACCGCTTGATGGCACAGGGTAATGAACCTTAGCCGTCGGATTTCTTGAATATATTTGTGCTCCCCCTTTCTCTTCTTTTCAGCATAGTCCTGACTGCTTCGAGGGTAATCCGCCAAAGAAAAAGTCTTAGCGAAAGAAAAAGAAGAGACTTCCTTTCCTCATGGCTTCCTCCTCTGATCACAGCAGTTCCGAGGGTGTCGGTTCTTCCGCCACCGTCGTCGATGCCAGCGTTCCAGCTGCTGCCCCCGCGAGCCCGGTTCGGGCTCATTCTATTCCGGACCCCGTGGCTCACCTAGCTTTCGTGCCGCTCAAGCGGTTGGCGGACCTGGTGCACGGGATCGCCCTAGAGGTTAGCGTGGGTAGCGGGAGATATTACGACGCCCTCTCCGTTGTGGAAGCTGGCCTGGAAGCGGTCCGCCGTGCGGGAGATGCCTCGCTCACTCAGAGATATGAGCGGGAGCTTGAACGTGTGGAGGGGTGGATGTATCGCCTCGAGAAACTGGCTTACGAGGACCTCTCCGACGTGTCACCCCCCCTTCCGCTGCACCTCCTGCTTGAGCGTGAAGAGCGGGCGAGGCGGATCCTGGCGAAGGAGCCTGAGCTCAAACGCTTGCGAGAGCGGCACCAAGCGGTACTGGACCGGATGGACGCTTATTTGGACCAGGCTTTCTTCGAGGACGCCGGCTCTTTGTGCGGCGAGGCAAATCTGTGGGAGCGTGAGCACGAGGCGAGGAGGCTCGTCGAGGCTGCCGCGACAGTGGATCAGGAGCTCCAACTCCTTCGCCGAGAAGAAGAGGACCGTAAGGCGGACCTAGCTAAGCGGCGGCAGGAACGAAAGGAGAAGGCGAGGATCCGTCGGGCGGCGGAGCGTGCTGCGATCAAGGCTAAGATCGGCTCCTTCAGCCTGCTCAAATTTTTGTGATAAGCCTTTCTCTTTGCTTGTTTTGCTTATTTTCGTCCTGCGTGTATGGTCTTTTACTTTTTCTTTCTGTTTGTGCTGATGGGGACTTGAGTTGAACCCTGTGAGCCCCTGACCATTCTGTTCTGAGCTTAGTCATCTTGGGCCCATGTCATACTCTCGGTTGCTTACAGCGTAGGATCGGGTCGATTCCGATTTTAGCGTTGTAGCTCTGGTGAGATTAGGAGAGTAATACTTGGCTTGCAGCAGAGAACAATCGTTCGCTCCTGCGGCCAACTGAAGAGTTCAACTTCGACTTGCCCGTCGGCGAGTTGCTGCTTGGGGATTCGTCAGACAAGTTGTCTGCCGAATTCCTTCTGCAGTTGTCCTCACTTGTGAATGTGACAATTGGTTGCGGTAGGAGTCCTCACGTGGTACACTCTACCCATCCATCATCCCAAGGGAACGTTAGGATATTTAGACGGTGTCATTCGTAGGAATAACGGCGCCAATCATTAGAGGTGACCATTAACTTGATGGGGTCTTGTCGCGATAGGAGCGACTGTGGGGACCTACCATCCTTCTGGAGAGGACTGATAAGTGGATTGTGTCAGAGGTTTAGTGTTAACGTGACAGGGGATGTCGTGATTAGAACGACTTTGAGGACCCACCACCCTTTGGAAGAGGATTGACGAGTTGGTTTTGTCTGCCGCGATGTGAGCGACTTTGGTGGATTCGCCATCCTATTAAGGAGGTTTGGCGGATCGAGATCGCCTTTGTCGTGGTATGAACGACTTGGTGGATCCGCCATCCCATTGGATAAGATAGGTGAATTGAATTGTGTTTGTCGTGACATGAACGACTTAATGGATCCGCCATCTCCTTGGAGGAGATAGGCGAATCGAGTTCCGCCAGAGGCTTTCGCCAGAGCGGGAAGAGTAGGAACAGTTTAGCCTCTTGTACCAGTTGGAGGGTTTTGAGGGCCAGTTTAGACTCTTGCACTCGTGGGAGTTCGTGAAAAAGAACTAAGGATAGTACTTCTTCAAATATTTGCCGTTGATAGGCATCATGATCTTATCGCCATTCGGTTTGACGAGGCGATAAGCGCCGTTCGAGTAGACCGTCTCTACTACGAATGGTCCTTCCCATTTGGACTGGAATTTCCCCTTCTTTTTGGAAGTGAGGATCATTGGTCGGCGAGCAGAGAGTACGAGCTCCCCCTCTTTGAAGGCTCGGCGCTTGACTTTCTTGTCGAAGTTCTTAGCCATTCGAGCTTGATAAAACTCAATGTGCTGTTGAGCTTCCAGTCGCTTGTCATCCAATGCTTCAAGCTCGGCGAGTCATTGTCGGTGGTTGTCTTCCACCGTCATTCCTGTTGCCAAGGCGACGCGAAGGGACGGGATCTGAATTTCTAATGGCAACACGGCTTCACAGCCGTATACCAACGAATAGGGCGTGTGGCCAGTCGGTGTGCGCACCATCGTGCGATACGCCTATAAGCTTTCGCCAAGTTTCTCGTTCCAGTCGCGTTTGCTGGTCGAGGTCAACTTGGTCAAAATCTTGATGATTGTTTTGTTGAAGGCCTCGGCCAAGCCATTCGCTGATGGGTTATAGGCCATGGAAGAGAGGTTCTGTATGCGAAACTTGTCGCAGAACCTGGTGAATGCATGACTGACAAATTGCGTGCCATTGTCATGGATGATACGTCGTGGTACGCCGTATCGATAAATGATGTGATGTTTGATGAACTTGATCACGTTGTTAGTCTTGACTTCTCTCAAGGGGACGGTTTCGACCCACTTAGAGAAGTAGTCGGTAATCGCGAGAATGAAGCGATGACCTCTCGCCGATGGCGGGGATATTGGTCCGACTATGTCCATCCCCCATGCCTCGAAAGGCCACGAAGCCTTTGTTGGGTGTAGGTCTTCAGGCGGCTGATGCATGTAGTTGGCGTGGATTTGGCACTCATGGCAGCGCTTCGCATAAGCAACGGCGTCTTGAACCATCCCAGGCCAGAAGTAACCTGTCCTTCGCAGGCGATCCCAAAGTTTGGGTCCGGGTTGGTGAGCTCTGCCAATGCTGTTGTGGGCCTCGTGTAGAGCCTCTTGTGATTCTGCTTTCGAGAGACATCGAAGCAACAAGCCGTCGTACGACCTTCGATACAACGTCTTGGTGGTCGAATCGTAATAGAATCTTGTAGCACGTCTCCGGACAGATTCTCACTCTTTTGCATCTTCGGGCAATATGCCGTATATGACGTAATCGATGATCGGGAGACGCCAATCCTCAGCGCTGGGCTGATCTGAGATCTGATGGGTGGCATTCGCTTCTGGAGCATCTTTCAGTCAAAAGAGCTTTCTGCTCGCCACTGTGATCCATTGGGATGTCCCCAGCGGTTGGGCCAGGTTAGCCGCCAGGGAAGCAAGGGCGTCTGCGTGCGTGTTCTTGGAACGTAGCACATGTTCGATGTGGAAGCTTTCGAACGATTCCATTAATCGGACAGCCGCCTTGTGGAGTGGGATCAGGTCTTCGTTCTTAACCTCGTATTCGCCGGTCATCTGCTTGACGATGAGCTGGGAATCGCCATACACCTCGAGGCATTTTACCCCTAACTCTTTCGCCAATTCGAGCCCGATGAGTAACGCATTGTACTCAGCCACGTTGTTGGTGCACGGCTCTGTTAAAGAGAAGGCTCGGGGCAGCACGTAGTTATGTGGGGAAATGAATACTACCCCCACTCCTGCAACAACAGAGCCGCTCATGCCTGTGCGAGATGCGCCATCAAAGAACATCTGCCAAACCTCCGGTAACGAAGTTATGTTGGCTTCAGGAGGTTCGTCTGGCAGATCTTCAAACAAGTTGGTCTCCGCCCTCAGTGGGTGACTGGCCATGAGATCGCATATGGTCTGTCCCTTGACAGATTTCTGTGGCATGAAGTGGATATCATACTGGGAGAGCAGAAGCGCCCACCTAGCCAGGCGCCAATTTAACGCCGCAGGTTGTGTCATGAAGACCCGAATAGGGTTTATCCGGGAGATGACATGGATTGTCTGGCCTACCAGGTAGTGTCGCATCTTTTGGATAGCGAACACCAAGGCCAAACATTCTTTATTAACCATCGGGTACCGTTGTTCGGCGCCTTGCAAGGTCCTACTCAGATAGTAGATGCCTTGCTCGTGGCCGGAGTCGTCATTTTGTGCCAGGAGAGCACCCAAGGAGTGCTCCATGGCGCGTACATAGATGAGGAATGGCCTCCCTGAGATCAGCACAGCGAGGACAGGCGGATTCGACAGGTACGCCTTGATATCCTCGAAGGCCTTCTGGCAAGGCTCGTCCCATACGAAGGAGGTGCCTTTCTTCATGAGTTTGGAGAACGGCTGACATTTGCCTGAAAGATTCGAGATGAATCTCCGGACATAGGCCAATCGTCCCTGGAGACCTCTTAATTCTTTGAGGTTCTGGGTGTGTGACGTCCCTAGCGATGTCTTGGAAGAGTAATCGGATTGTGGATTACTGTTGTCTTCCGTTTTCGTCGTAGGACGGCGGGGTGGTACCCACTCCCTATCCCCAGTTTGTCGGGGTAAGGGGCGTTAGGCCCGCTTCTTCTTCTTCTTCTTATTCAGAAGTTGCTCCATCATTTCCTGCAGAGAGTCGATGGTCGCCTGCTGTTCCTCCAGATTTTGAGTCATCGTCTGCTCGTGGGTGAGCTCAGTCATGTGTACTCCCGCCGGCGTGCTTCGTCCCGAATGTGAGGTTTGGGACGTGGCAGCCGCCGAATGAACCTCGTCCTCGCCGTAGGAGGGAGGAACTAGGGTGGAGTAATCAAACCCGATGCTCGCTCCCTTGCGACTACGGGTTCGCTGGTAGATGCCGCCATGGCTACGTCGGGCGAAGCGAGGATTGCGTCCCAGAATAGAATCCAAATCTGGGGTATCGGAGAATACCGCCTTACCCTTGTCCGTCATGTTGATCGTGGCGGACGAGAGCTCCAGATCGTCAGTAGAGCGTCTTTTTTGGTGACGGCGCGTTCGACGGGAGGTCCTCCGTCGTGGAGATTGTTGAGAAAGTCTCTCAAACACCAAAGGTTTCGCCGTTCCTAAGCATTGGCAGTCGGCGAGCACCGTGTGGATGAGCCTTTCGCAATGGCACTGAGGGTTCGCCTCACGTACAGTGCGCTTGCGAGTCAGGTATTCTCGGAGATCTCCTGTGGGTAGTTGGTGACAACCCCCAGTGTCAGAGGGATCGTTTGGGTGTGTACACGAGGGGCCTTTGGACGTATCCCCCGGTGCACGCTGGGTAGAGTGAAGAGGTGCTGGAGTTAGGCGATCTCGCTTTGATGAACGAGTCCTCGCGTCTAGGCGAACTCCAGCGCGCAGGCGAGTTTCAGCCCTTCGTTTGAGCGAGTGGGCTCACGAAGTGTCGCCTATTTTCTTGTCTTTGCGTTTATCCGCCAAAAGATCACGGCGAGGCTCGCCAGCCTTCGAGGATTCGCCCGTCCTGATGGGGCCCCTCGCTTGGGGTGGTTTACTTGCGTCGGGGATGTGACCTGAAAAGCGAAGTCCACCTGAGCGGGCGGCCTCCTCCTTCTCGGTTGGCGCTCCTGATTTGGAGGGCCTCCCGAGATTGGACGAGTTGCCGATTTGCTTCTCGCTTCTTGGGCCTGTGTGGTGATCTAGGCCGTCGCGTGAAGCGGAGGTCTGGGCTTTCTGCCCGACCAGTGTCTGTCGTTGCTGTTGGCGAGCTTTCCCAGTAGAGGGAGCGTTCACGCGGGCTGTGACAGTGTGATTTGTGCCGGAGCGAACCGATGTCTCCGTGGTGACGGGTGTTACCGAGGGTCGTTTGGCGACCCATCTAGTAGACCCTCCCTTCATACTCTCGATCTGGGACTTGGCCTCGAGAGTGTTTGGGGTGGGTTTCCCTATCGAGACTCGGATAGAGTCTTCTGGAGCGGGAGCCTTGACTGTCGGAGGTCGGCTCCTGCGCACGACTCTGTGGCGCTTGCGGGACGCTTCGCCACCGGAAGAGGAGGAAGACAAGTACTCTTCGTACTTGGCCTGGTCAAACTCGATCTCTAGGGACTCCACTGTCGTCCTAACAACGACCTCGTCGAACTGAGCTACCACCATTTCGTTTGAGGAAAAAGCTTCTCCCACTGTGGTCGCCATCTTCTGTAGGTATAAATTTCTGATTTTTCCGGGAATGGGGGATTTCGTTTGTATTGATAAGAAAGCTTATTACAAACTAAATCAATCTGAATTACAACAGAAGCATAGGGAAGGCCCTCTTTGTTTAATCGTGGGGACTTTAAGGTAGCTACAGGATGCTTCGCTCGGTGCTCGTGCCGAGTCTGCTTCCCTTGGACGGTTCGACCGAGGTCGTTGGAGAGCTTCAGTACTCAGTAGAAGCTCGAGGTGAAGGAGTTCGTCTCTTCTGGCTTGCCGACGATCGGAGCTCGGAGCTAGAAGATGGCGCTGTAATGCAGGGGTATGCAAAAAGCTTCTTCCTCTCTTGGTTGATCGATCAGGCTCTTGGTCTATTGGCCAATTTTCGATCTTGATCTCAATCTTGATGATGATGATCCTTCTGATACCCCTCTAGGTTGCTGGAAGAAGCCCTTTAAGGGGAAGGAGGCAGTTTGACTGCCCCTTGAATTATGGGATGTGACCATACACTGTTCCCAGACATCCGATTGTCCCT
Organism: Asparagus kiusianus; assembly: GCA_022839385.1. Lineage (NCBI taxonomy): Eukaryota > Viridiplantae > Streptophyta > Magnoliopsida > Asparagales > Asparagaceae > Asparagus > Asparagus kiusianus. Next base: position 612,149 of record BQKN01000106.1, on the reverse strand, counting down.
TTGTACAACAAGCGGTTATTGGTGGGGCGGCGTGTTGTGTCACGTCGTGTAGGAGAGGGAAAGTCCCTCCTCGTACTCGTGACAGCGGCTGCCAGACACTCAAGTGGGTCTGGCCAGTCCCTTGAGCGCCGGTGGCTCTCACCTCTTGCTTGGAGAGAGGTAAGCTGCATTTATGTGGATGCAGACGACTCTGGTAGCTGTCCGCTCACTGTGTGTGGCGAGGTACCGAATGACCCTTCGACGGTCGTGGGGCGTTGTGCCTCCTTCCCCCTCCTTATGTCTGAATAGGGATGGGAGAATGGACGTCTTGCGTCAGAGCTAGCTCCAGATAGCTTGCGGCGCGCCGACGACTTCGGCTCTTCCTCTTGATGGGTGAGGTGACCCGCCTTTATGAGTATGCAGGCCGGTCTGGCGCCTGTCTCGTTCGCTTGAACCGCGAGCGGCCGTCTGACGGACTTGGGACACTGTACCCTCCTTCTCTCGCATCGTGGGAAGCAGGGATGGGTTATCCCTGGAAATCCGGCCTTCGGCTCACGTAGGCAGACGTGGCTCAAGTGGTTTTGGCAGATGAGGGCGGATTTAGCTAGTGAAGGCGGATTCGCCTCGATGACGGATCCATGTGATTTAGCGGGTGCGGCCAGCGTGGGGGCTCGTGTGCCAGCGAATCCACTTAGTGGGTACGGTAGGCTTCCATCTAAGAGAGGGTGGTCCTGTTCTGCGGGCGAATTCGTTCGCTAATCCGCCGCGGTAATTTTTACCGTCTACAGTGGTAACGAGAATGCCAACGAAAACACAGGTGAAATTTTGAAGATTAAAAACCTCGAGAGCAAAATTAATACGTTGATTTTCGCTCAAGAGATGAAGAAGACGGGCATTCCTTGTCCATACCCAAGAGAATGAGAATCAATCCCATATCCGGCGAAGTTCAATTTAATCAACTTCACGCCGTTTGATGGGAAGGGTTCACCCACTCAGCATTTGATTTACTTCAAATCGCACCTAGGGGTTATCTCTGGTAATGAGCCTCTGATGGTACGGTCCTTTGTTAGCACTCTTCGTGGAGCCGCCTTCGATTAGTATCGCCGCCTCAAGCCAGGAAGTGTGAATAGCTGGGACGACATGGAGACTAAATTCCTCGCCAACTTCTTCGATGACGACACCGAGATCTCCATCGGGTCGTTGCTTGACGAGAAACAGAAAGACGGGGAATTAGTTGATACCTTCGTCAAAAGGTTTCGGAACAAGGCGATGAACTGTCGAGACCCGATTACGGAGGAGTTCATTCTCCAGACCTGCCACAACAACCTCGCATTAGACGTGTTGGAAGCAATGGGGACAGCACCGTCCAACACTTGGAAAGACTTGAAGGTGCGCGGTGAACAAGCCGAACGCTTCCTCCGAAGGAAGAAGGCCGAGATGAGCCAATCGACGACTAATCCTCCGAACTCAAACTTCGCCTCCTGTGGTAAGGGAAAGGCACCTGCAGCTGCTGTTGATGCTAATCAAACGTCACAACGGCAACCTCGAAGACAGCAGAAGACTTCGGGTTCGAGACTCCAAAAAGAGTACTCCTTCAAGGACGAAGATGTTCCAGCCATCTTCGAATCCCTCCTTGAAAATAACAAGATCAAGCTACCACCTATCGCAAATCAGGAGGAAGCTGATAATACTACGGATCCAAGGTACTGTGCGTACCACAGGAAGGTCCTTCACCCCACCAAGGATTGTTTTGCTCTCAAGAAGAGCATCCAAACCTTGGTTGAAGCCGGCGTTATATCGCTCAATTAAGTCGAATGAACACTCCGAAGAGTATATGAGTATAAACTGCTTCTCAATCCTCCGACCGGTATAAGAGGTTAAACTGCTCCCTAATACTCCAATAGGTATATGAGTCTAAACTGTTTCCTACCGTTGACGGGAAGTTCCTTGAAGAATATTACACTTAATATTCTAGAAGATAACCCAAAATTATTTTTACCACCAAAATCCCTCACTGATCAATTTCAATTGACAGTGAGTCCACTAAAAATGTCTTTCTGGTCTAAGCCACCAACAAATTCTCCTCTTGATTCTTTCCACGAACAAGAGGTCCGCTTTCAATTCAGAGCCTCCTTTCGATAAACGAAAGAACTCCCTTCTTTTCTCTTTGGTTAAACCTCTTTATGGTTATAACCAAAGTTGAAATTTCATTTCGATAAACGAAAAAACTCATCTAGATAACCAATCCTATAAAAGGTAAGCTTATCTAGATCTTCCGGATTCTCGGAGTGGAGATCCCACTTCTAGTTTCTTTCTTGCACTGAAAATAGAATATAAGATTCTTCCTTTCCAGAATCAAGGAATAGAATATAAAATTCTTCCTTTCCTGTTCGGGGAATAGAATATAAAATTCTTCCTTTCTCACACCAACCTTTTTTAAGAATTTATCAAATTTAGGATTCATCCTAAGAAGTTTATCCCGAATCCTAAGCAGGGATAAGTTTGCGCCTAACACGCGCTGCCGGTTTAGTATTTCTCCGTAGAAAAAGACACCAGAGTTCGATTCTGAGGTATCCTATCCTGAAACCTAAGCAAGGATAAGTCTGCACCTAACCCGCGCTGCCGGTTAGTTCTTAACCGTTAAAAAGAACACCAGCCCACATATTCAACATTGTGGTAGGTTGTTATTAATAACACTAAAATCCATGCCTTACATGCGTGGGGAATTTCATCCTGAATCCTAAGAAAGGATATGCCGACACCTGACACGCGTCGCCAGTTTAGTCTTTTACTGTCCAAAAAGACACCAGAACCTGATTCTGGGGACCTTTATCCCGAAGCCTAAGTAGGGATAAGTCAGCGTCTAATACACGTTGTCGGGTAGCCTATTCCCGTAATAATGGCGAAGTCTACGTATTCGAAGTCGTAGCGACAAGTCTCAGAGAATTCACTCTCTTAGCACAACGTTACATGCGGAACGGATTTAGACAATCCGCATGCTAGCCCGACTCAAACGGTAGTCGGTAAAGGCTAATCAAACCCGTTGAAGACTGGGGGTTAGCCAAAAATCCTAAAGTCAACGCCTAATATGCGTCGCCGGGTAGCCTATTCCCGTAATAAATGGTGAAGTCTATGTATTCAAAATCATAGCACAAAGTCTTAGAGAATTTACTCTCTTAGCACAACGTTACATGCGGAACGGATTTAGATAATCCGCATGCTAGCCCGACTCAAACGGTAGTCGGTAAAGGTTTATCAAATCCGTTGAAGGTTGAGGGTTTGCCAAAAATCCTATAAGTATTATGGTCAATCATTCCAAACAGAGTGAAGAATCATAATAAAGATAAAGATAAAGTCATGTCCACTAAAAGGATCAAAAGTCAGAATATCCAGCAAAAGAAATCATACATCAAGCCCATGGCTAAAAATCTGCTGACTAAACTCAGACAGCTTCTCCTCATAAGCTCGCTTAAGCTCATCCTCCAGTTCAGCTCTGATGGACTCTTCAAAGGCGGCTAGAGTCTTCACAGCAACCTCCTCCGTCTCGACCAGCTTCTGCTTCAAGGACTTCAACTCCTCAGATAAGGTAATATGGGCTTGCTGATCCTGTACCTCCGTCATCTGAAGAATACTCAAAGTCTCCTCCTTTTCACGAAGCTCTCTTCTGAGCTGGTCTATTTCGGTCCCGCAAGAGGTAATAGAAAAGTCAAGATCGGCAAGTGAAGATGATCTAACAGCAAGGTTGGCTTCAACTCGATCTACCCGATCCCGCTGCACCTGAATCTCGAACTCAGTAAGAACTCGAGAGTCGCGCCATGTCTGTAAGTGAGTATCCAACTCAGCAGCAATGAATGAAGAGGCACCTGCATCACGGAGCTCACGTAACATCTGAAGCTCGTGCTCTAGGCAATCAAGGTCATCGATAATAGCCTTCGCCAGATCCGGATATCCTGCATCCCTTATTGAGTTTATTCTGGAATCAAGGAATGACTTGAATTGGTGAAGGGAGAGTCCGCCATGGAAGAGTTTGCCAATCATCGCATTCACGAAGGAGAAGAAGGAGCGAACTTCTATGCAGATGACGATCTTCTCGGGATCGTTGTCTGATAACAACTCCTTCACAAGGACATGAAGCCGAGAAGAAGACCCTACACAAAAAGGGAAAATCCGTCAAAAAACCTTGATAAGAAAATAAATGACATTTCTCAGCTGTTTAATTCATACCTTCTTCCCCTTGAGTCACTGGGGGTAGTGGAGGTGTAACCGCTATCGATGTATCAGCTGGTGTAGCTGGTCTCACAGTCAGCTCAACAGGAGCAGCCTCGACAAAAGCTTCTGTCAAACACAAAACGGGATTCTCAGAATCATTACATTATAGCTGTATTAGTCAAAAAATGGCCGGTCCTATAATTAACCTAAGAAGAGACACGTACCTTCAAAAAGACCTGCCTCGGGATTATTGGGGAGTGTAGACTCAGGAAGCCTATCTTCAGACAACTGGCCATCAATCTGAGGAGAACCATACATGAAGTGGAGCATAGGAGTGTCCACAAGCAAACCTTCCTCGTCGAAGTCATCAGTCAAAAAATCTGGCACATGAAGATATAAATGCGAAAGAAGAATAAAGAAGCTACAACCAATGGAAATGAGTTACCTCCTACGGATATGTCGGCCTCTTTACTCCCAAAGTCCACGTTCGCCCCCTGCAATTTATCTAAAAGAGCAAGAAGCATCGAGACAATTAAGGGAGGCACGAATTTTGAATGGTTTAACTCCTTTGTGTGCCGTCTAGAGGATATATTGTTAATGGTAGATGTACCTAGATTCGCCGAATCGGGTCCTACATTGATAGTTTCCCTGACGTCGGTAGCTTCTGCAGGCTTTTCTACCTGGTGTGGTAAGTCAGGCTCATCAAAATCATGAGGAGCAGGATCAAGACTCATCTCGCCTTCCTCACGTTCTCTTATATAGAGATGGAAAAGCATAAGTCCGAAGTTTTGAATGATCAAGAGGACGGTCTATAGGGTAGATGTTACCTCCGTCGCTAGCGGGATCATCACCAGCCAAATCCATCTCAGATGCCCGTGAATCTGTACGCGGCTTGTGGGCTAGTCTCTTCCGTCTAGCAGCTGGGGCAACCATCGGAGGTCTCGCCTGAGTAAAAGGACGGAACTCTTCTTCCATATCAGCCACCGTCCCTGAAACATCAAACAGTTGTCAAGATTAATGACTATGGAAGACAGAGGGAGAAGACAAGTGATTAACCTCGCTCAGAATATTCCTCGTAATCTTCAGGATCTCCGCCTGAGGACTCTCCAGCAGAATTGAAGGTCTTATTGCCTTCTTCGTCGACTCGACGAGTCTTGCTCTGCATCCTCTGTGACCGAGCACCTTCCTGAATTGCACGAGAATCAGCCTGAGAAGCCTCCTCAGCCACTAACTCTGCAATCGGCTTCACAAGGATGGATTTATTAGCTGCTAACAACCACCTGCAGCACAAGAATGTGAGCTTTAACTGACGCTCTACACTCGGGAGACTAAACTTAGCACCAGTGCAGCCCGTCACGGTCCACAACCATGCACGAAGACCGTCCACCAAACCGCCATGGGCCCGAAGCTGCTGACGCGGGTTCCCGACATAAAGATGATCATAGCCAAACTGGCGAGCGAATCGGCAGGGTAGATATGGCTCTATGAAACACTGATTCTTCACCCAGAAAGTTAGATAACCCGGCCTAATGTTCACCAGCCAATTAAAGCAGCCGATATCTAAATGAGTTCGATACTCCCTCGGCTTCTCCTCATCAATCAAACACTCGCCGTATCGGCTGGAGAACTACGGAAAGTGGAAAATACCCAACACTTGTGAACCTGTAGCTGCTTCCTGATGTCAGGGAATCCTCGCCCCTCCCACCTGCCATTCTCAAACAACTGTAGTAGAGGAACAGAGCGATTTGTGGTGTTCGGTACCGACATCATATCAGAATGATAAAGGACGAACCAAGCCATCAAATAAGTGTATGGAAGCTCCACCTTAGTAACAGGAATCTGAGCCGACGGTTCATCTTCTTTCTGTGTGAAAGCACTAGAAATCTGTCGAAGCCCTCGATGAATGTTAGCTACCATCACCGGAAGAAGCGAAAGTTCCTTTTTATAAGCAAGCTGAACCGCTGGGTAGAGCACTTCCAATGGCAAAATATCACTGGACTGATACGGGACCACGCATTTCTTTAACCAGATAGCGAGGTAACCGACAAGAAGGGTCATCAGCTGGATCGATGTGGTCGCATGCCATAAGGATGATTTAAACTTGGTCCCTGCAGGAAAGCCACTCTTGGTACTGCTAATGGTATAGGAATGAGCATCAATCTTCTTCAGCAGACCATTAACCTCTGAAGGAGTAAGCGTGGCCAGCTCACAAATAGCCTCATCAGAAGTGCTCTCCAGATTTCTGAACAAGTAACATGCGAACTGCTTCAGACTCACATGTGACTTAGACCTCTTTGCTAAAGGCTCAGACTGTGCCAAAGCAATATGGTAGTGACATGTGAGATCCCACAAAGTCTCATAGCGGCTGGGCATGCGGTCCTTTAGCTGACTCAACTCATGGTTGGAGGGAAAGTACTCATGATATAGCATCTGGCCCATAGGCAAACCAGAAATCTTGTGCATCTCATGGAGAGCCAAGCCCAACTCTCCATGCCTAGTCAAGAAAGTGTTCGAATTCGGATTATAGAGCTCGGACAAAGCGAAGAAATGCTTAGCGCTGACGGGCAAACCATACATGGTGGAACGAACAGCTGCATAAAGACCACAAGCGTGTAACTCCTCGCTCCATCGGCTTAAGACATAGTTCGTCATACGAGCCCACCAAAGCTTGTCTGTAGAATGGGTCCAGCCATAGAACCTGTGACGCACCGCAGGCATCTCCCGTCCCAGCTCAGCGAGACGATTCTTCAAGATAGGAACAGAAGCAAGAAACTCGTTACGCGGTGGTGTATCCAACCCCAATACTCCAGGATGCAATCCAATGATATGACTCCTGCTCGAACCAGGAGCTGCCTGATGAGTGATATAACCACAGTGGACGTTTTCATGCTCCTCTGTCAAACGCCACGACATCTCCCGTGTCACGGCCTGATGCCTAAGCTCAGTCAATGAGCGGTGACGAGGAATCTTAGGCAGATATAGAAAACCCTCGCCATCTTTATGAAGCCACTGCTCGGCATTAATGAACACTGCAGCAGGACCTTTAACAGAATCGCCAAATAAAAAATCAGTCTTCCTGAGAGGCTGAATAGAGCTGGTATCCTTAACGAAAGGTGCATCCGTGATCAATTGTCGAAGAGCTCGATGTCCACCCTCCTTCACCACTTGGGCAACCTTTGTCGACGTGCCCGAAGCAAACTGAAGAGTAAGCGGAATAGGTGAAAAATCATCGGAGGTCGAATAATACTCGTCACGACGCCCGTCCACCGCATGAGATGAGAACGCTCCAAAGGGGTATTCCATTGAAAACAAGCAATTAAGTGTTTGTTAGTCTCAGTTATAAAAGGAAGTTGAACTCATCTTATGAACGGATAAGATAGAGTCACTGCCTTATAAAGGGTGAGACGATTTGGCCATATTATGCATTTATAAAGTAGGATATATTAACAACATATCCTTGCCTTATAAGGCACAACGCAGCGTCAAATCGCCCCCTTTATTTGTTTTGAGATATGGTTTTGACCAAGCAAAACCCATTTTTAAAGCGTCAATCCTCACCAAGGAGAATCAAGGCTCTTCCCGATTGCCTCACCAAGGAGAACAAAATGGGGATAAATGATTAATTTATAAATCTCGAGATGCGTCGAAAAGAGAGCTCACCAGAGTACGAGGGAACCACGCCATCAACCGACGTAGCAGGGGATCTACCTCTCGGGATACGTGACATGGTGACCTACAAAATAAATCAAGGGATCAGATACAAAAATTTCAGTTAGGGTGATAAACTCTAACCCTAAAATTTTATCCCCTCTTTATTTGCAATTAAACCCCTCAGATCTCCAAATTCTACCCCCTGAGATGCGAGCTCGAGGCGTCAAATCATAACCCTAACTCTCATATGCAATCCCACAAATTCATGTACTAAATTAAACATGAATTATGCCAAAATTATGGGGGATTTACCTGAAGGAAAGCTCGAGATCCAATATAGATCAGATCTTGAAAGAGGCTCGAACCACGTGCTCGAGGGGCCTGAGAGAAACTTTTTATATGAAGATTTTGAAGGATTTTTCAGTCCAAGATCCAAAGGAAAGGTAGATCTTAGATGAATTTTAGGGTTTGAAGGTGAAAGGATGCACGAGGGAAGAGAAAATCCAAAAAGAATGTGAAAGGGGGGACCGGCCCTAGGGAGGAGAAAAGAACCCCTTTTATAATGTTGAACCAGTCTTGAACCAGACCAGACCGGGTTGAACCAGACCAGACCAAGTTAAAAAAGTTCAAAGGAGGCTGAACCAGACCAAACCAGTCTGAACCACCAAACCAGTCTAAACCAGACCAAACCAGGCTAAACCAGTGTTGAACCAGTCTTGAACCAGGTTGAACCAGTTCTGAACCAGTTTGAACCAGATTTGAACCAAAATTCAAATTGAAGCTGAGCTGAGTATCGAAACGACTTCAGATCATCCGACGGTTCAACCCCTCATTTATTCGCCCCTCTCCCATATATTTGGAAGGGTCGGAAGATTTTTTGAGCCTAATTACTGCCTTGTTTAATCAGGCCGGTTCAACTCATTCGGACCTAAAAATACTCCAATAAGGTATACGAGTATAAACTATTCCCCATTTTTGTTGAGAAGTTTCTGGAGAGTATTTTTCTAAAAAAAATTCTTAAGGATAACTCAACAACACTCCGAAAGTATAAGAGTATAAACTGCTTCTCGAAACTCCAGCAGGCGTACGAGTATAAACTGTGTTAAAACGCCGGACAACGCGTTATAAATGAAGATTCAACGCCAACAATTAATGGTCAGTTCTATGTTGATGTAACAAACACGAGCTAAAGATCAGAAAATCAGGAATTGACTTCAAGTTCAAAATTCCGACAACGGTCAGACAATAAATGCAGCACCGGAGCCCTCACAGACATTCGACAAAGCACCGAATAGCCTGGAGGATTGAAAGAATCAAGAATAGAAGTCATTCCAAAGACCCGTTACGCCGATTGAAGGTTGGGACAAGCACATCCAAAGTATTCCAGACTCTTCTATAAAAGAATGAGGCTGAAATACTTTGGAGGGGGTATCTGTAGGCGTATAAAACTGCTTATAGGTCCCTTAACACAGCTCGACACGATGATTCGACAAACAGGATAACCATTGGGCGATGAATCCAAGCATGATCGTTAGATCACAATATCGAAGCTAAGTAAGATGGGACGAAACAGATTAACGAGGCGACGAGGTTAACGAACTCGAACACCGAAGCAGATTTACTGCCAAATCAGGATCCGGACTGCCAAATCAGGATTCAGATCAACAAATTAGAGTCCAAATCAACAGCGAAACAGGCGAAAAGGCAAAACACCAAACACCTGGAAGGCTCGGCAAAAGCCAAGTCACCAAGCCGAGCCACCTCTAGGTGGCTCGGTGGCCGAGCCACCACCTGGTGGCTCAGCCAAAACCGAGCCACCACCTGGTGGCTCGGTGCCTCGGCCACCTGGGCCAAGGCACAGTCCTGAGTGCCTATAAATAGGACTTGAGGGCTCATTTTTGAGAGGTTGGAATTTTTTGGAGGCGAAGCTCTGCTGAATTCAGATTTGAACCTCAGAGTTTTTTTTTGAAGCTTAAAGACTTGAACTTTCAGATCCGGTGCTCGGCGATCATCCATGTCAAATAAGGCAGGAGTTCGAGAGGGATCGGATCTGAGATCTACACGATCATCCTCCGGATCAAAACTTGGTTTTTGATCCCGAGAAGAGTATCGATTTCTCTTAGTCGATTTTGATTACTTCGGGCTATTATTTCCTTGGTGAAATAGTACCCCCGGCTGTTATTTCCTTTGTGAAATAGTACCCGTCATATCGTGTAGATCCGACCGGATCGAGATCGCGCGGTGGTCTACGGATTAACCCCGGCGCAGGCAAAGAACCCACAAAAGCAAGAGACCGTAAAACAGGATCTTACGATTTGTTCGACAAATAAGGAAAGTTGTAATTTTTATTTTTTCTTTGATTTCGTTGTAACCAGATCTTATAAAAAGACCGGATCTTTTGTAATCGAAAAACAGTTACTCGAGAGAACAATGAATTCAATGAAGAAAGCAATTTTTCCCGCGAACAGGCTCAAGTTCAGGATTCTATTACGATTCGGAGACAGATGAGAGACATACGGATGCCAGCATGGTATACCGACACAGTAGTTACATATGCACTTCTGGTGGGGAGTATCGATGAGTTGGTTCCTACTATATTTAGAGAGGCCGAGCAGATTTCGGAGGCTGATTCGTGACAGGTAGCTATGTAGGAGGAGATGGAGTCTCTTCACAAGAACAATACATAGGAGCTTGTTGAGCTTCCAAAGGGACGGAAGACGATTGGTTGCAAGTGGGTATACATGACGAAGGCGGGTATTGAAGGAACTCCGGTGAGGTTCAAAACTAGGTTGGTTGTGAAGAGCTATGCACAGGAGGAATGTATTGATTATAATGAGGTTTTCTCTCTGGTGGTGAAGCATTCTTCGATTCGGATTTTGTTAGCTTTGGTGGCACAATATGGATTGGAGTTAGATCGGTTGGATGTGAAGATGGTATTTCTTCATGGTGATATTGATGAAGAAATATGTATGACACCGCCGTTAAGATTCCGAGCTGCAAAGAATGAAAAATTGGTTTGTAGGTTAAAAAAATCGCTATACTGTTTGAAGCAATCTCCTCGATAGTGGTATAGACGATTTGATGGTTTTATGATTAATCATTTGTACACTCGAAGCCAGTTTGATCCTTGCATGTATTTTCACAAGTTTAAAGGAGGTGTGTACATTTATTTGTTCTTTTATATCGATGACATATTGGTTGCCTCTATTTTCAGGTCTTCTATAGATGAGTTGAAGGTACAACCTTCAAAGGAGTTTGAGATGAAGGATTTGGGTGAGGCTAAGTGAATTTTAGGAGTGGAGATTGGCAAAGACAAAGAGAATGGCATAATTTGTTTGACACAGGTGGCTTATTTGAAGAAGGTTCTACAGCGATTTCATGTCAGCATGGATACGAAGTTAGTTAGTGTACATTTGGAAACCCATTTGAAGCTTTCAGCTGATCTTTTACCGAAGACAGTTGAAGATAGAAAGTTGATGTCGAAGACTCCATATGCGAATGCGGTTGGGAGCTCGATGTACGTGATGGTATGTACGAGGTTGGATTTATCACAGGCGGTGAGCATGGTTTCGAGATACATGCATGATCCATGAGTGAGTCATTAGGATACCGTGAGATGGATTTTAAGGTACATTCGAGGTACGCTCAATGTTGGTTTGATTTATGAGTGGGACACTAGAGGTGGGCAATTGTGTATTGGCTATGTTCATTCGGATTATGCCGGGGATTTGGATAAGCGCTGATCTACGACAGGGTATGTGTTCACTTTGACCCGTATGCCAGTGTGTTGCAGATGCACCTTACAGCCTACGGTGGCTTTGTCAACGACGGAGGCAGAGTATATCACGATTACGGAGGTTGTGAAGGAGGCTATTTGGCTTTGGGGACTTTTGGAGGAACTTGGTATATCGCAACGGTACGTCACTATTTATTATGATAGCATGAGTGCTATTTAGTTGGCGAAGAATCGGATTTTTCATACGCGGATGAAGCACATTGACGTTCGTTATCACTTCTTTTGAGATGTTCTTGAAGATGGCGATGTGAAGATTGTAAAAGTCCACACGAAGGATAATCCGGCGGATATGCTCACTAAGGTGGTTCCGAGCAACAAGTTTGATCATTGTCAAAACTTGTTACACATTAGTGATTGTTGAGGCCGTTGATGGCCATTTGGATGAACTACGAGCGGCTTGATCCCTTGGAAAAGAGGGTACGTATGCAGTCAATTTGATGCAGCCGGTTTGATGTATTGATACCGATATTTGGAGATTGTTCGCATTCTTATTTGGGCTCCCGACTTGTTGTGGATTGAGTCCGTTGTCGTGAGTTTATTGTTAGACCCTAGAGTGGGGGGGTGATTAGGGTCTTATGCTAATCTAATCTGATTTAAATGCTAATTAAAACTAATTAACAAGTTATCCTAGCAAGTATGAAATACAACAAGATATATGAGCTAGGATAAGCAATACGAACTAAGGGATATATCCTAGCAATGAGATATGCTATATGATATATGCAAGGATATAAAACTAACACAAGGGGTAAACAATATAACTACAAATGTGATAGGACAAAATGATCAATAAGAAATACATAATGGCGATGTAAGATATGAACATGAAAACAAGTGCGCCAATACAATCACAAGCAAATGATATGTTTATGAGGTTCGGTCCCCACGACCTACGTCACCGCTCCTCACCTCAAGGAGATACTCCACTATCACAACCCGGTTTGGAAGCCGGAACTTCTACATACTCGGTTTACAAGTTCACCGAAAACTCTCACACAACAAACACTATGCAATCACCCTCTACATCCACACAAGTGTTGGACCTAGCCGTGTCTCCCTCAAGTGCTCGGTTACAACCTCTCACTAGGTTCGTCAACCGACGCCACTCCTCTTGGAACGATCCCCGACTCTCACCACACACTCCTCACTCGGTGTACAAGTGTATTACAAAGTGAATCTCACAATTAGGCTCAATATAATAATTGTTTGTTCTCTACTATGGATGAGAACACAATGAAAGCTTACACTCAAAATTACAACTCTCACAACCCCAAATATATTATGAATGCAAATACAATAAGCTCAAGTGGGTGTGTGTAACAATGAGTGAAATCAAATCTAACTCAAATAGCAAACTAGCAATAAGAATATAAAAATCAATAATAAAATTGCTAGAGACAAGAGTTAGAAAACTTCTCTAAAACACAAAGAAGATGATGATGAAGATTGAGAAAGAATTCCTCAATCTGCAGTGAAGCTTCCTCCTTTGTAAACAAAACCCAAACTTAAAACAACCAATAAAACCACACTTAAACCCTTATTTAAAAACTTCTTAGCTTGGGGTAAGAACTGAAGTCAATGGGGGTATATATAGCCTCCAAGAACCTCAGCCATTACCCCAAACAAAATGACAAAAACAGCCCAGCAACGGTAATAAAAATAGCCGTTGGAAACAGAACTGACAGAGCGGCGGTCGACCGAAAAATTTCGCAGTCGACCGCGATGCAGATCTGAAGCTGAGAACACAAGCAGAACTTCGTCGGTCGACCGGTGCGGTCGACCGATGGAAATTTCGAGCTCTCGGTCGACCGTACCGGTTGACCGACAAACTCTCTGCTGCTCACTGTCGACTGAACATATGAGCGGTCGACCGGTGCGGTCGACCGATAACTGATACTACAGAAAACTGGTTCTGAAAGCTGTTTATCTGATTTTAAAACACTGTTTAAAAATATCAAATAAATTCTAAAAATATAAAACTTTGGAGAATGATTGTAGACATGATAATAAACATGCTACAACGACTGGTTTCCAAAAAAGGACTTCTCAAATGAAAAATATCATCATTTTACAAAATAGTCCAAAACACGAAAATGTAAACATATGAATTTTGACATTTAGGCTAAACCATGTTTTGAAACTTTGCACAATGATTTTATAGACTTAATAAAATATGTATATGATTGTTATTAAGTCCATAAACTGAGAAAACAACATTTTCACAAATACAATAGAAAATGAAACCATTTTGCTTTCACAAATACTATAGAAAATGAAACCATTTTGCTTTTACAAATACTCATATGTTTCATATCTAAGTAGTTAAACCAAATCACAATGATAAATACGAAATATGTAATTTCATATTTATAAACATGAAAACCCAAAATTTATGTATATATATAACTATATATATAAAAACCAAAACGTGTATGTGTGTATATGATTGAGCTTAGCGTACTTAACACACATAATATAACACCTAAACTAAAGTTAACCAAGCAATGATCTTGATCTTCATTGTAGCTCAACTTGGTACACGTTGCGGATGAAGCTTGAACTTGATCTTTAACTTGAATTGTATAAGCTTCACTCCACAATTCCGCCAACCTCCATTTGATATGATCGTTAAGGCTCGATTCCATCCATCCTCCAACTACATTACTTGTCTATAATAAATAAGAAAACACAAATACTAGACAAACAACATTAGTGGCAAATTGTTTGTTAAACATCATCAAAACAAGAAGGCCAACATTTATTCCACTTCATACTGGACGCAACAAGTGAGACATTTTGGTTGGTATTGGTGTCAGCTCAGTTTTGGAAAAACGATCGTCGAGGTGGAGAATTGTAGAAATAGCGAAGTTCAAGAGAAAAACAAACAGGTAGTTTCATGGTTGACTACGAGTGGCACGGTGGTCGACCGTAAACGTGCACGGCGCTAGGGAAAGTCTCTGGACTTTTGGAGGTCGACCACGATGGGTTCTGTGGTTGACCACGCCCAAGCTCTGCAGGTGATTAAGTCTCTGGACTTTTTGCGATCGACCGCGATATTAGCTTGACGGTTGACCGCGTAGAGGGTATTGGGTTGTTTTGTTTCCTGCTCGTTTTCTGATTGGGTTTTGATATAAATTAGAAACACTTGTTTCTAGGGTTAAGAGATGAGAGAGAATCAGAGATTTTAGATTGTACTGAGCACTTTGAGAGGGAGAACTTGTGAGCAAGTTGAAAGATTTGGTTTAGGGTTTGTGTGAGTGATTTTGTGAGATTGTAACCCTTTGTACTCTCCTTGATTTAGTGGAATCTCCTCATCCTCTTTCCATGGACGTAAGCAAATTGTCGAACCACGTATATCTCTATGTTTGGTTTGATTTGTCGTATTTGGATTGAATTGTTGCTGCTTATTTGTCTATTTTTCGCCCGCATGATATTTCTGTTTAAGGCACTGCACTGTTTATGCCGATGCACTAATTATGCATTAATTATGTATTAATTCTTCATGGATTATTATTTTCGGCCTTATTATAACATTATTGTCTAGATTATATTATACAATTTGAAATTTACATTTTTCATGGATGGTTTGTTAGTCACCAAAGTGGCCATACCTTGAAGTTCCATGCTTATCAAATTGTAATAATATAATTTCAATTACTCATGATTAAGTGACGCTACTAATGAAATGACATAAACGTATATATATGTTGTCATGAGTAAATTGAGGTTTATTGATTATAAAATATTTAAGAATCGCCCAAAGGTTGATTGGTAAATTTTATAATTTATAAACATGACTGTGGTTAATTAATATATCTGATTAGATATGTTTAGAATATCCAAAGATAGTAAGCATGCCTAATTGGAGTATATATAATTGCCAATCATATGAAATAAAACTAAGCATCAATTATGTTCACTGTTGTACATTGGATCACCCAAAGGAGAACTTCGATGTACGTTTATTGTTTAATTTGAATGTTATCTAAATATGTATTATTAAGTTTAAGTTTATGACTCAAAGCATTAATATGCTAGTATTCTATATATTTGCAGCACCTATTTCTCTCCATTCGCAAGCCTTGTCTATTGTAAAGTTCAATGGGCTTAATTTTCATGAATGGAGTGAACAAGTTCAGTTTCACCTAGGTGTTCTGGATCTTGATTCAGCACTCCTGTATGACAAGCCCGCTGCTATCACTGATTCTAGTAGTGCTGATAAAATTTTTTCCATGATGCTTGGGAAAAATCAAATGGACTTAGCTTAATGTTCATGCGGATGATGATAGCAAACAAAATTAAGTCCACAATTCCTAAGACTGATAAAGCAAAGGAGTTCATGAAGTTTGTGGAAGATCTCTCGCAATCTGACTCTGCTGATAAGTCAATTGCAAGGACATTAATGGGTATGTTGACCACCATGAAGTTCGATGGTTCTCGTACCATGCATGAGCATGTCACTGAAATGATAAACACAGCAGCAAGATTGAGATCTATGGGAATGGAAGTGAGTAAAAATTTTCTTGTGCAGTTTATTATAAACTCCTTGCCTTCTGAGTATGGTCCATTCCAAATAAACTATAATAATATAAAAGATAAGTGGAATGTGACTGAATTGCAAAGTATGCTCATTCAAGAGGAAGCAAGGCTTAAGAAACAAGGAATTCACTCAATTAATCTCATGGGCCATCAAGGAGCTGGAAAGAAACCATGAAAGTATAATCGAAAGGGCAAGAAAGGACCACTGAAGGTTAATGAGTCACCTGTCCAAATCCACAAGAAGGAGCGTAAGAATGATAAGTGCCATTTCTGTAAAAAGCCTGGACACTATCAGAAAGATTGCCTAAAACATAAGGCATGATTCGAAAAGAAAGGTAAACATCTTGTTTTTGCATGTTTTGAATCAAACTTGACAGAAGTTCCTTATAATACTTGGTGGATTGATTCTGGTTCTACCACTCATGTTTCAAATACGATGCAGGGATTCCTTACGACCCAAACCATAAGTCCAAATGAAAATTTCATCTTCATGGGAAATAGAGTCAAAGCTCCAGTTGAGGCCATTGGAACCTATCGCTTGATTTTAGACACTAGACATCATTTAGATCTTTTTCAAACTCTTTATGTACCTACTGTTTCTCGCAACTTAGTTTCTTTGTCTAAACTTGATATCGTTGGTTACTCTTTTAAATTTGAAAATGGATATTTCAGTTTGTTTAAGCATAATCATTTTATTGGTTCTGGTATTCTTTCTGATGGCTTATATAAATTAAAGCTTGATAATTTTTTTGCTGAAACTCTGTTAACCTTGCATCATAATGTTGGAACTAAACGAAGTTTAGTGAATGAAAGTTTAGCTTATTTGTAGCATAAACGTTTGGGACATATTTCCAAAGAAAGAATACAAAGATTGGTAAAGAATGAAATCCTTCCCAATTTGGATTTTACCGATCTTGGTATTTGTGTGGATTGTATTAAAGAAAAACATACAAATCATATAATTAAGAAAGCCGCCACAAGAAGCACTTAGCTCCTTGAAATTATACACACTGATATATGTGGACCTTTTGATGTTCCATCCTTTAATAAAGAAAAATATTTTATCACCTTTATTGATGATTTTTTACGTTATGGATACGTCTATTTGTTGCATGAAAAATCTTAATCAGTAGATGCCCTAGAGGTGTTTATTAATGAGGTTGAAAGACAATTAGACAAAAAGGTGAAAATTGTTAGATCTAATAAAGGTGGCGAATTTTATGGAAAATATAATGAAACGGAACAATGCCCTAGTCCATTTTCTAAATTTCTTGAAAAACGTGGCATATGTGCTCAATACACTATGCTAGGTATACCACAATAAAATGGTGTTGCAGAAAGGCGTAATCGTATACTAATGGACATGGTTAGGAGTATGTTGAGTTATTCCTCTTTACCATTATCATTGGGGATGTATACTTTAAAAACCGTAATGTATTTGTTAAACAAGGTTCCTAGTAAGGCAGTTCCAAAGACTCCTTTTGAACTGTGGACAGAAAGGAAACCCAGTTTGAGACACCTTCATGTTTAGGGTTGTCCTGCGGAAATACGAATTTATAATCCACATGAAAAGAAACTAGACTCAAGAACAACCAGTGATTTCTTTATTGGTTATCCAAAAAAGTCTAAAGGGTATAGATTTTATTGTCCTAGCCATAGTACGAGAATTGTTAAAACTAAAAATGCAGGTACATTAAAAATGGTGACATTAGTGGGAGTATGGAACCACGTAAAGTGGAAATCCAAGAAGTTAGAATGAACATTCCTTTACCTTTAACTTCTTCTCAAGTTGTCGTTCGTATAGTTGTTGAATAGTTTAATGACTTTCAAGAACAACAAATAAATGATCGAACACTCCATGAAGACGTTGTTACCAATGAACCTGCAATAGATATACCCCATGAAGAAATAGCATTACGAAGGTCTCAAAGATAGAAAAAATCTACTATTCCTGATGATTATGTGGTTTATCTACAAGAGTCAGAATTTGATCTTGGAATTGATGAAGATCCGGTTTCATTTTCACAAGCCATGAAAAGCCATAATTCTGATAAATGGTTTGATGCCATGAAAGATGAGTTGAAATCAATGGAGCATAATGAAGATTGGGGTCTTGTAGAATTGCCTAAAGGTTGTAAAAGAGTTGGGTGTAAATGGGTCTTTAAGACCAAACATGACTCAAATGGCAATATCGAACGTTACAAGGCTAGACTCGTTGTCAAAGGTTTTACTCAGAAAGATGGCGTTGACTATAAAGATACATTTGCTCCTGTTTTGAAAAAGGATTCATTGAGAATTATTATTTATGGCTATGGTGGCTCATTATGATTTAGAGTTACATCAAATGGATGTGAAAACTGCTTTTCAAAATAGAAATTTAGATGAAGAAGTTTATATGGACCAACCCGAGGGTTTTTCAGTTGAAGGAAAGGAACACATGGTGTGTAAACTTAAGAGATCAATATACGGACTCAAACAAGCTTCCCAACAATAGCATCTTAAGTTTAATGATACTATCATATCTTTTGGATTTAAAGAAAACATTATTGATCGATGTATATATCTAAAGATTAGTGGGAGCAAGTTTATATTTCTTATCCTGTATGTTGATGATATCTTACTTGCTGCTAATGATCTTGGCTTGTTACACGAGATCAAGAAATTTCTCTCTAAGAACTTTAAAATAAAAGATATGGGTGAGGCATCCTATGTGATTGGAATTGAAATATTTCGTGACAGATCACAATGCTTGTTAGGATTGTCTCAGAAATCATATATTAATACAGTTCTAGAGAGGTTCAAGGTGGATAAATGCTCTGCATCTGTTATTCCAATTCAGAAAGGGGATAAATTCAGTCTTATGCAATGTCCAAAGAATGAATTGGAACACAAACAAATGAAACAAATTCCTTATGCATCCATTGTTGGGAGCTTGATGTATGCTCATGTTTGTACAAGACCTGACATTAGTTTTGCTGTCGGAATGCTGGGTAGATATTAAAGTAATCCAGGATTGGATCATTGGAAAGCTGCAAAGAAGGTATTTAGATACTTGCAGGGAACAAAAGATCATATGCTCACCTATAGGAGATCTGATCACCTTGAGGTGAGTGGATATTCAGATTCAGATTTTGTTAGGTGTTTGGATACTAGAAAATCCACATTTGGCTATTTGGTCCTTTTAGCTGGAGGAGCGATCTCATGGAAAAGTGCAAAGCAGTCTGTCATTGCTGCATCGACTATGGAGGCTGAGTTCGTGGCATGTTTTGAGGCCACTGTTCATGGATTATGGCTGTGGAATTTTATTTCAGGACTTGGAATTGTTGACAGTATTGCCAATCCGCTGAAACTTCATTGTGATAATGCTGCAACAGTCTTCTTTTCTAAAAACAACAAGTATTCGAAAGGTGCTAAACATATGGAATTAAAATACTTTGCCGTTAAAGAAGAACTTCAGAAACAAAGAGTGTCAAATGAACATATTAGCACAAATCTCATGGTTGCGGATCCGTTAACAAAATGATTGTCACCAAAGACATTTACTGAACATGTCGAAAGAATGGGCATTATTGAAAATTATCATTGACTTTTATGTAAGGTTTATGTTCTTTATATATTTGACACTTTGAGCTCATCTAAATAGTGTTTCTGATATATTAATGCATCATGTTTATTATTGTCAGTATATACATGAATGATTATGTGAATATTAACAGGATATGTCTCTGATAAGGACATTATTGTTGGACCATTATGATAAGTCTCATTACAGATCATGTTTAGTTTAGAACTAATATTGTGATACATGGAAGGGACTATGTCAATTTAACTACGTATGACCGCCATGATCCTTATTAGTTTTATACTTAATAATAATTGATGGTTTGATCAATATGATGACAAAATTAGCTTATATTATGCATATTATATTATATTATTAAATCATGATGTTAAATTATAAAACATGGGCCAAGTGGGAGAATGTTAGATTTTAGTGTAGTGGCCCACGTTTTTTGTTTTAACCAAATTTAAGTGGCCCACGTTTTTTGTTTTAACCAAATTTAAGTGGCCACGTTTTTCTCTCACGTTTATTTTAGTTTAAGAAATTGGTCATGATTTATTTTAGTTTTGTAACTACTCACGTTTTATGCTAATTTCCTATTGGTCAAAATAACTACTCACAATGATGAGTGTGAGTGGTTATTCTATTTTAAAAGACTTG
>BQKN01000106.1:576102-588134 GCA_022839385.1 Asparagus kiusianus | reverse complement strand
CCCATGTAGATCGCCGACAATTTTCATATTTCCATCGGTATTATGACAAAATTCATGACTCTGATCTAGTATCCCTTCTACGACTGTGAAGGACTATTACAAACAAATAAGCTCGAGGTGCTTGCCACTAAGCTGCAGCATGAAAATAAAGGGCTGGGAGAAAAATGACGCTACATTTTTCCCTTTTAAGTATAACATCATCTAGATATTGATTTGATCCCCTTAATCATGGTTTAATGCACTCTAAGGTGACTAAGAACTACTTAACCCTGAACCTTGATTTAGTTTCCTGAAAATAAATTAATTTTTTGTGCTTTTGACGCTGAATGGATTACTTCAGAGATATGTCACACTCTTATCCCATACAATAGTCTCATACAGAGTTCACAAACTCCAACTTTTATAGATTAAAAACAATGCATAGTTGAGTTCTCTGAAATCCTCCCACCACCAGCCACTGGTCTGGATTCCCAAATTAGCATCTTCAACTGATATAGGTGTATCTTCTTCCTTTCTTCGGGAGCTTAGCGATCCTCATGAAAGCTTGAGGATAGATGATTCTTATGACATCTTGAGAATAAAGACGTGGACGAAGTCGTTGAAGGCGGCAAAGGCAAAGATTCTACGAAGAAACCGTAGGAAACGTTTTGAGCTTTCAGTGGTTGACCGCACGTGACGCTGCGGTCGACCGCGAACGTGCACAAAATCCTGGGAGGTCTCTGGACTTTTGGCGGTCGACCGCAGCGACATGTGCGGTTGACCGGCCAAACCCTGTAAAGGGTTTTGGTTTCTGTCGTTGGATCCGGTTGATCGCGATGGTCTCTGCGGTCGAGCGCAACGGTTTCCTGGGCCTTTCTGGTTCATTTGGGACTTTGTTTTCCTATTTAATTTTGGTTTGTTTAATTACAAGTTTACCATCCACGTTGTAAACTCTATAAAGAGGATTTTTTAGGGTTCTAAACAATCAGAGAGAAATCAGAGAGGTGAGATTCTAACTAAGAGATTAGGGTTTAGAGAGAATTGGGAGATTGTTCTTGATTCTAGAGAGATTATGAGAGAGGGATTTGTAATCTATTATTCTCATAATCTAGAGAATGTATTTTCCTTCGTCAAAACTGAGTTGTTCTTGTGTTTTCTATCATCTTCTTTACAACCCACTCTTGATAATTTCGCGATCAAGGATGCTCGCTCGGCGATTCGTACCATCAACATATCGAATTAACTCTACTCCTGGAATTTTCTAATCGGCAAAATAGCCAGATTGGTATAATTTCTTGAGGCTTGGTAACAAGTTGGTATATTTTTTTTAAGTTTTGTCAGATTGGTATAATTTTCAACTCCGACGCCATATTGACCTTAAGTTTGGCCGGAGTTACTGTTCCGGTCAGTGTTGATGGGATTTTTTGCATAAAACTCCATTATAAAAAACTTATCCTGCTCTTAACCCCCCTCCCCCCTCTCCCTCCTCCTCCTCTTCCTCTTCCTCATCCTGCTCCCAAACATTCGCGGCTACTCCAATTGGCGAACTGCTCGAATTGAAACCCAACTTCGGTGATGGGCAGATGTATAAAGGGTCGTCGAGGGATATCGATTTGGGCAACGGGTAAGCGGGTAGAGGTGACCCGAAGAAAGTCCCGACGAGGTCGATCTGGGATCTCCAGCGGTCTCTATGGGGGTTTTGAGATCTGGGCTTGGGAAGGCCGAGAACAAGGCGAGGCCATCGGAGTCCGAGGTGTTGAAGGGGAACGGGGAGTTGTTGTTGATGACAGCACCATTGGTGGAGACGATGAGCTCTTGGTGCTGGAACTGGATAAGGAGGGACCAAACTTTGAGCTCGGCGAGGCCGTTGTTTTGGATGGTGGCCGTGGCTTTGAAGGAGTTGGGCTGGGCTTTGGGGTCCTTGAGAAGAGGATGGATTTGCTTGCGATCGGTGATGGAGTAGGATAACTGGATGCCGTTGCAGACCGGGGGGGTTCTGGGGGCTGGGATTGGGTTGAGATGAAGAAGAGAGCGAGGAAGAGGAGAGAGGAAGAGGATGAGGAGGAAGAGGATGAGGAGGAGGGAGAGGGGGTTAGGAGCAGGATAAGTTTTTTATAAGGGAATTTTATGCCAAAAATCCCAACACTGGCCGGAACAGTAACTCCGGCCAAACTTAAGGCTAATATGGTGTCGGAGTTAAAAATTTATACCAATCTGACAAAACTTAAAAAAAATATACCAACTTGCCACCAAGCCTCAAGAAAGTATACCAATCTGGCCATTTTGCCTTTTCTAATCTAATCCAGTCTCAACTATGTATATACAAGGCATATCATGACATTATGTCTTATCACAGAAAATCAAGGCTCTAATATGTCAAACCCAGTAAGTTCTCTAAAACTAGTGGTAGAAAATAATTCTCAAACATGGGCCTAGATGAATAACATCATGTTACAGTAAGATTCGCTAGAAGCACCAATGTTATGTTTCCATTAGAAAACAGTTCTCAGCTGGATGTTTATTGAAATCTAAGTTGCATGGGTACGGGGACTGATACAGAGACACAACAAATTTGTAAAAGGTAGGATACCTATAGATGGTTGAAACTCATGGGATATATCATATAATCATAGCTCTCAGCTATATATGTAAGCAACCCTTTTAAATTGTAGCGCTTAAGGCTAAAATGAACTCAACCCTTGTCCAACAAATTACAAAAATGGATGTGAAGTATATGATATATCCAAGAAGAGCACAACGAGTGTTTTAAATTAATCATGCATTGCAGAATTAAGTACTGGTACATGTCTGAATAAATACATGCATATATTTAAAGAGTGTCCAAGAAGTGTCCGACATAGGTGTGGGTACAACACCTGTTGAGTACCGATACGGCTCCATATTGGAAGTACCCAGGTAAAACAGATTTTTTTATGGGGAAAAAATCTATGTTACCTAGGTACTTCTAATATGGAGTCGTACCTGCACCCAGGTAACATAGATTGAAAGCCATATTACAAGCATTTCTATTGAGGATGACCTAAAGCTACAATGTTAATAAATTGAACTTTTAAAAAAACATTAACCCAACAAAGGGCTTGTCAATAAACATAGGCAGAACCAAAATGCTGTAAAAATTATTGGGTTTCACCAAATCCAATGGGCAATGGGACAACTACTCCTATGAACTACACGATTTCTCAGATAGATAATACAAATTATACAATGTTAGCCAGAAAGATAATAAAAACCTAGAGACTACACAATTTCTCAGATAGATAATACAATGCTAGCCAGAAAGATAATAGAACCCTAGGGACTATACGGTTTAACTATAGTTAGTATGCCTTTGTCCTGTCGAGGTATACCAACCCTTAGCTGGGATTTGTTTGGACAATTTTATCAATTTTCATGAGGTTCATCGGTGACTCATCTTATAGCCGTTGTTCCTTGAAAGACTTTATGTCCAAATATAATGCTAGCTAAATTAATCTCATAAGCCATGACTTGCTGACCTAGCATCAATTTTCTTTCAAGAACCTGGAAATCAGTAGTTTACTGATAGACATCTTCAAGTCATGAATTAACAGATCTTTCATTGAAACATTCAATATTAAACATTCGCTTGGTGTAACAAAGCCTTGCAATAACCCAAAAAATGTCTCCCAAATAACTTCATAAAAAACTTTCAATTTGACAATTAGTTTCAACACCAATCACTAGAAATAATCTAAATCAAGAAAACCAAATGTCATCCAAATCATCTACCTTCAATGATCAATTTTCTGAAATCACTTCATATTCTACTTCCAAGGATGTAAAATAGATGTTGAAGTCATAAAAAGCTTAGAGATTATCCATTAAGCCTCAATTCCACTTGTCTAATTTAGCATGCAAAGGCTTAACTGAATTTAACCTCACTTAAAATATAAGGTAAAATAAAAGGTATGTTTGCTCTAAGTCTTCATGTTACACCCAATATAATCCCCTAATTAATAAAAACTAGTAAGGCATACTACAGGTCCACATCTACTACATGCAAAGGAACATGAACTTTCTTAATATTAGAACTCACACACAAAATTCCACGTATTGTCCATGATCTGAACTTCAAGACCACATTAAGACATGTACAGATCCCATATATCTGCCTAGATAATCCATAGTCATCATCCTTATGTTCAGCAAGAGGCATTTATAGCTTATATCTGATATTTTCTAGGGTGCTCTATATCCTAAACACCTCCATTAAAATCCCTGGACTCGCCAAAATGCAAACCTCAAAATCCAATACTACTTTTTCCATGCCTACGAATCACGCATTCAGGTGGGGCCGCAACTTCCTACTACGAAACTGTCAGGCCTCTTTTGAACAACAAAGTTTTTCCCCACTTCTTTTGTCTCAGAATCATATATAATTGAAAAAAATTTCCATTTATTTTCTCAGGATCATTTCGACCCCTCGTAGTGTTCTCTGTCTTACCACTGATTATAACTGAAGCATACATCCTCAAGCATCTAGCCAGCCGTTATACTCCATACCCAATTCGCATTAGCTCCAACAAAACTATACAAACGGCTTTTCATCAACTCTACTAATGGGCTTGATTAGAAACTAATACTTGCAAGGAACTAACAACGTAATAATTTCCATTTTGAATCATGGTGAGCGTCAAGCATCATGAAACATTGAATGATAAAAAAAAAACGGCCGGCCTAATTTACCAATAGGATCGACAGAAAAACTATATATCTTCTTTGCATTGCACGAGATTATGATTCCCTTAATCTAGACTCCAGGGTTCAAAACCCCTAAGATTGATAGCCATGATACGGTTAACAGTTGCCCTTTTTTTGTGTTTAGATCAAAAGTTAAATTTACCCATCAAAGATTATACAAACAAAACAAGAAAAAAGACCAAGCCTCAACATCATTTAAAGCGGAACAAAATAAGAAATAACCCTGTTAAAGAAAGCAACCATTTTTTCCAAAACGCAATTATGTATCTCGTTCCTCATAATTAGCTTACCAAATTTTAACCTCAGTTAATATAAAAGAAAAATGCAAAGGACAAATCGCCAGAAATCGGAGAGGACTCGAATTCCTACCTCCAATCTTTAAAGAATGGGATCTTCCGATCGAATCCTAGCTGAAATTACAATCCAAATCCTCTCACTGAAACAATCGCCTGCCTTCTACGGAGATTTCGACGAAGAGAGAGAGAGAGAGAGGAGAGAGGGGAGGGGGGAGGAGATCTGAGGGCTCAGATCCTCCAAGTGAGGCCACACGGAGAAATGACACGTGGAAGTAAATGGGACAAGGTCGTAATTTGTGAGATAAATAAAATTTATGTTTCTGGATTTAACTCAATAATTCAGTTTTGTATACAGGTCGGATTCTGACTCATCTCAACTCTAGCAAAATTAACTCCCGCTACAATTAAAACTTTCCCAAAACGAACCCCGTGTCTCGATTACGTCGTCGATTGTGACTCCTTGTGTTTAATACACATGCGGTCTTGAGAAAATCCCGCGTGCTTTGATTCAGTTAAACAGTAATTGTTGACTTTTGTTCAGAGAATTTACAATCATTTCAGTTCAGCTTATCAAAAGATTGGCTTTTGTTCGGAAAATTTACCATCATTTCAATTCAGCATATTACAAGATTCGTTAGTAATTATGCACATATGCTCGCTCTATTTGTTCTTAGATATAAATATGCTCTCTGTTGGGGAATTCAAGCTACCAATTATTGGTACAACTGCTCCTTAGCTACTCGATCACCTGTCAAATATGAACCCTCTGCGGAATTTGCCTTACCGGATCTTGTGCTAAGAAGTGGAAAGAAAAAATCACAGCAAATTAAAATATTACAAGAAAAGAGTACACCGAGTTTTAACAAGGTTCGGGAGCTTGCCTACGTCCTCGGGAGCCACACAAATAATTTCCTTTATATCAAAGAAGATTACAAAGCTTGTAAAAGAGCAGATCTCAAACTTGAGATCTCTCAAAAGAAAGAACCAACAGAAACTCTCTGTTGTTCAAATAAAGCACGAGATTTTCCAACTTGGAAAATCTCCTCTCAAACTTGCTGAGAAAATCACTTCAGGATCACGAGATTTTTCCTCTGAAAAATCTCCGCTATAGGAGCTCAATAAATGGCCGCCGCCTTAATAAATCGCTGAGAAGAAGAAGAACAAAATGGGGCGGCACATGTCTCGTGCACAGGGTTCCCTTAAATAGGGGAACCCTAGCTAACAGCTAGAACCAGTTGTTTCCTACAACGTGCAGGCGAAGGGAATTCTCGAGCTCACCAGATCTCGGTCAAGCTCGCCTAGGAAACCGCCATGACCTCGCCCTCATCACGAGCTCGACCACGCCTACAAGAGGACCTCGCCTGAAGCCCTCCCTCGAGCTCGTCGCCAATTGGACCTCGCCTGGGGGGCTACGTCGACCTCGCCTTAGTCGTGGGGTCGCCTGCACCTCGCC
This sequence comes from Asparagus kiusianus, assembly GCA_022839385.1. Classification (NCBI taxonomy): domain Eukaryota; kingdom Viridiplantae; phylum Streptophyta; class Magnoliopsida; order Asparagales; family Asparagaceae; genus Asparagus; species Asparagus kiusianus. The sequence goes on along the minus strand of BQKN01000106.1, from coordinate 581,666 downwards.
TACAGGAGAGCTCATCGCTCGAAGCTCGCCTATGTCGACTCGCCTACAGCCCGCTACGCTCGAGTTCACCTGCAAGATCTAGCGTCGACCTCGCCTGTGCCACCAGAGTCCGCCTGTAGCTCATCGACGACCTCACATGCAGCAAGCTTCAAGATTGCTTGCATCTCACCATCGACCTCGCCTGAGCCACCTAGGTTTGGGTCTACACCCATTTTTTCAACAATCTCTCACTTGGAGACCAAACCGTCATCAGCAAGCTCTCTCTTAACAAGCATCTTCTCATCGTGTGGCTCTGCCCTCATCTCTTATGCATGAAGGCCAACTGAATTTACGCACAACTCCAGTTTCTAAATAGTGACTGCTTTAGTCAACATATCAGCAGGATTTTGGTTCCACAAAATCTTCTCCAACTGTAACTTTCCGTCCTCAATCATCAAGCGTATGAAGTGGTAGCGTAACTCGATGTGCTTTATTCTGGCATGAAATATTGGGTTCTTGGCAACGTGTATAGCACTCTGGCTATCACAATAAAGAACTTCATTCTCTCGCTTCAGACCCAACTCTTCCATGCATTCGGTTAACCAAATCATCTCATTGCTCGCCTCTGTCACTGCGACATACTCTGCCTCAGTTGTGGACAATGTCACAATCTTCTACAAACGTGAGACTCGGCTCACTGCTGTTGACCCTAAGGTATAAACACCCCATGGTGTTTCGCCTTGTATCATGATCACCGGTTAAATCTGTATCCACGTATCCTTGCAGTACCGATTCCTTTTTCCCGAAATACAGTGGCATATTTGTAGTCCCTCTCAGATATCATAATATCCACTTCACGGCCTCCCAATGCTGCTTCACTGGGTTACTTACAAACCTACTCACAACTCTCACTGTATGGGCAATATCCGGCCTAGTGCAAACCATTGCGTACATCAGACTACCAATGGCTGATGAATAAGGTACCTTCCTCATGTTCTTCTTCTCTACATCAGTCTTGGTGATTATTCTCCAAATAACTTGAACTGACTTCCAATGGGCGTGCTAACGATCTTAGCATTTTGCATGTTGAATCTCTAAAGTACTTTCTCAATGTATTCAGACTGACTTAACTTCAGTGTCCCCTCAGACGCATCTCGGCTGATCCGCATCCTAAGAATATGCTTTGCTACACTTAGATCTTTCATGGCAAACTCCTTTGATAACAACTTCTTCAGCTTGTTTATCTCCTGTAAACACGGTCCTTCAACTAACATATCATCAACATACAGTAATAACACGATATAGCTCTACTCAAACCTCTTGAAGTAACATCAATGATCTGAATTGCATCTGCCATAGCCATTGTTCTGCATGAAGTTATCGAACTTCTTATACCACTGTCTTGGGGCTTGTTTTAATCAGTATAAGCTCTTCTTGATCCTACATATCATCTCTTCCTTTCCTTTCTCAATGAAGCCAACAGGTTGTTTCATGTAGATTTCTTCATCCACGTCACCATGAAGAAAGACAGTCTTCACATCCAACTGCTCAAGATAGAGATTTTCAGCAACGTATAATTCACTTCATCCCGCTGTTGGGACCCTTTCACAACTAATCTGGCATTGTGTCTCTTTCTTCCATCACTCTTCTGCTTGACCCGGTAGACCCACTTGTTATGTAAGGCTTTCTTCTGTGCAAGTAGCGGAGCTAACTCCCATGTCTCGTTAGAGTAGAGAGAATCCATCTCTTCTTGTATTGCATGCTCTAACTGCTGAGATTCTCTCACTTGCATAGCCTTCTCATAGCATTCTGGTTCTCCGCTATCTGTCAAAAGTATATAGTCTAGTAACGAGAGATACCTAAAATTTGGTTTGGGTACCCTGGATGACATCCTAAGCTCCTTGCCCTGGATAGTTGGTTCTACACATGGAGTCTCCTCCGTTCTTCGGTCAGAATTGACATTATCTCACCTATCTAGAAGTTCTTATAAATCCATGTACTCGGATGCCCCCGTATCTGTAGTGCTGCTCCTACTGTTTTGGCCAGCCTTGGTATTGTCCCTATCCTTATACATCACTTCCTCATTAAATATGACGTCTCGGCTCCAGATGATTTTCCTGTTCTTCTCATCCCAAAGACGATACCCTAACTCATCAATGTCGTATGATAATCATATTTTTATTACAATTTTATATCCTCATTATCTATTTTACATTAATAAATATACCATTAATAATTGTTGTTAGATTAGTTTGCACATAAATAAATGGAAATATAAATAAATATTATTAAATGTAAAAACCCCTCAAAATCTCTCTGCTCTATTTTTGTAGCATTTTAGAAGCCCATGAAGCAAAAGTCAAAGAGGAAAATGATTGAAGCCCAAAGCCCATCAACAAATGTTTACACCCATGAGCTCTCAAGGACCGGATGTGGACTGCAGAGTTGGAGTTAATTTCGAAAATTAAATGCCAGAATGCTGCAGAGTTCTCAAGAACCGGACTTGGATGCAATGAATTGAGTTGGGCCGGACATGCTCTTCAATTTCTTTTGGAAAATCAAATGGAGGATTGGGCCGGACTTGGTTTAATGTGCAGACAAATGAAATGTGGACTTGGCTTTTAACTTTCAAAATCATATACTTTGCTGCAGAATTGGCTTTTAATTCATGGGCCGGACTTGATGACTTAGAGATTTGGATTTTAATGGACCGGACTTGGACAGGCTTGTTGCAGAATTGGATTTTGATTTTCTTTTGAAAATCAAATAAATCATATGGGCCTCCTATGTTGGGCTAGAGAAGAACAAAAAAGCAAATTCAAAGGTGGAGATTGCTTTGCTTGGGGCTCAAGACAAATCCAATGGCTCATATTCATTAATGATTACTATAAATAGGGGTATAGAGTGAGGGGTTAAGGGTGTGAAAAATTTTGTAACTCCTTTTAGAGAGGATGACTACTCTTAATTGAGAAGGCCTTCCAAAAATTATAACTTTAGTTGTAATTAATAATAATAATTTTTTTCCTCTTTAAATTTGTTCTTTCTCCTCTTTGTGGAATGATGAGGATGAAGATGAAGAGCAATTTGAAGGTTTGCATTTCTTTTCTCTTTTATTTCTTTTTAGTAATTTCTTTATTATTGCTTATTAGTTATATTTAAATTCATGCTTGTAGTGTAGATTTATTTTCTTATCTTTTTATTTCTTTTTGCATTTTAATTTGTAGAGTAGATTTATTTTCTTACATTTAATTTTTGTAATATATTTTGTAGTTTAGATTTTTTTATTTTCTTTGTAGTTAGATTTATTTCTTGTTCATAGTTTAGATTTTTCTTTTCTTTTTATTTTTGTAATTAGTTCTTTTTCTTGTTTTTATTTCTTAAGATGTAAATTTAATCCTTGTAGGAATCTTAGAATTGTATGAAACTAGTCTAATTTCCTTTATATTGTATGAATTATTCTCTTGCATTTAAAAATGTTCATGTTTAGGATAATCAACTAGAGAACTAATCGGTAGAAGAAGAATTTGATAATCTATGCTTATCTTAAATGGTTTGATAGGTTATGCTTATGAATTCTAAGATTATTATCATGTTGTTGTTCTTATCATGAATAGTAATTTTAACTTAGATGATAATTTGATAGGTTACACTTTCCTTAAATGGTTTGATAATCTATGCTTTATAAATCTAAGTTGAATTATGATAAAAAGAGAATAGTTTGTATTTTATAATTGAAATTAGCTAGGGGATTATATTCTAGATTTCTTACCTCTTTTGAATCCTCCATCTTAACTTTCTTTAATTTTCTTTTCATTATTGGTTTATTTCTTGATTTTATTCATTCTTCTTTCTTGCCTTGTGATTTCATTTATTCTTTGATTCTTTCTTCTCAAAAATTCAATTTATTATCTCTTGCACATAAATCAAAACAACCACTCATCACAATCACACTTATTCTTTATTCCTAATTGTCATGCACAAAACATAAGAACCATTTTTAATAATCTCTTAAAATCACCTTCCTCGTGGGATCGATATTTTTTTTATACTATAACTTGATAAATTGTGCACTTGTAATTTTGGTACATAATTATGCCGCATCATCGTACCCAATGAATGTGCTCTTTAGTGACTTGGCTTCCAGCTTGTCTCTGCCATGATCACTGATATGAACATATGCCACATAACCAAAGACTCTCAAGTGTGAGAGATTAACCTTCTTGTCACTCCAAACCTCTTTCGGAATCCCAAAGTTAAATGGAACTGATGGCCCGTGATTTATCAAGTATGCTGATGTATGCACCGCATCCGTCCAAAAAGTTTTTAGTAGACCTGCATGTAGACGCATGCTCCTAGCACGCTTTGTTAGCATTTTGTTCATTCTTTCTGCTACGTCGTTCTGTTGCGACGTCCCTGGAGTAGTCCTCTCAAAACGAATCCCGTTTAGAGCACAGAACCTTTTGTAGGATCTGAAATAGATACACTAGAACACTAGATGGGGTGAATAGTATTCTTTTAAAATTTATGCAAAGTAGATTATAAATTACAAAGAAAGAATGGCAATCTCAGAAAAATGAACATCACAAACACAAGCATGTATACTGGTTCCACCTCCCCGGTGTACATCCAGTCCCCAAGCAAATCCCGCTTGAGAGTTTCCACTATGATTTTGAAACCTTACAAAATCAAAAGCAAACCTGACCAATTTGTAAGACCATGCATATTGCAAACCCAATTGACAAGACCATGCCAATTGTAAACCGACCTCTAGACCAAGAGATCAACCCCTCTCATAAACCGAGAGAACTTTTCTTTGAAGCAATGTACAATTCCAATCCTATAAGCCTTGATGTGGATATGAACGTGTAACAATGGCTTATCAATATTTTTAACTCTCTGAATATTGCCTAAACAAGCTTTAAGAATGATAGGAATAAATGTAATATCAGAAACTCTCTTTTATAGAAAAACAGATTGAAAAACTGAAAGTTTAGAGAGTTAATTTGCACAATATGTGAATCTTATAAGTGCAAAACTTGGTTCTTGTTTTCTGATGTTTAAACCTATTTATAGCCTCTGAAATGACATAATTTTAAACCCAATTAACGTCCACAAAACGGCTATAAACAATCACTTATTTAAAACCTGAAATCTGAAAAAAATACATCTGTAGTCGACTACAAGTCATAGTAGTCGACTACACTGAGTCTAAACAGACTCTGTGAAGTCAGAAAATTGCTTAGTAGTCGACTACAAGGCACAGTAGTCGACTACACTGTAAACTCACAGATTCTGGAATTTTTTCTTTAGTATTTGGATCGTAACTTTCTCATCCGATATCGGAATGATGTGATTTAAGATTTGTTGGAAAGCTCTTGAAGAGACCTACAACTTTGATCTTTTGAGTTTTTCCAGATTCTAATTTTTAAGGGGTATAAATGACATGTTTTAAGACTCACTCAATATTTATAAACTCTAATGGCTAACATAGGGGATTTCTATTGTTAACCAACATACTAAGCATGTGTTAGTATGTTCTAACACTATGTGTGTGCATGTGTATGAGTGATCAAGGCTTGTACAAA
>BQKN01000106.1:552103-566102 GCA_022839385.1 Asparagus kiusianus | reverse complement strand
TATATATATATATCCAAAAATATGCTAAAACTGGCATAATTTCATTTGGGGGTGTGCATATTATTTGCTGGGGAGAAAGAACAATAGGTGATCATACTTTGTACTATATATATATATATCCAAAAATATGCTAAAACTGGCATAATTTCATTTGGGGGTGTGCATATTATTTGCTGGGGAGAAAGAACAATAGGTGATCATACTTTGTACTATATAGCCGATCCAATCCCACCAAAACCAAGCCATACATAGACAAAAAAAGTTGTGAGAGAAACGATGTAATAACCACTAACTTTGAAAGGAATATCATATTCTAACTTGATCTAGGATTAGAAAAGAATGATGCAAGTTGTAAGCTATTTAAGGTTTCAAGAAATTAGGACTACACCCATCATCAGTTATTTTAGACTGATTTTAACAGTTATTAAATTTTTACTTGTAACCAAGAACTTATTGACAACTTTGCCAAAAAAATATTGCGCACTTTCATAAAAGAAACACTTCTGCAAGCGAACATAGCATATTTGACATAAAATAATGAAATTCAGTTGCAATTATTTATTGACCGTCATCTACATATCCTTCTAACCAATTTTAAAAATCGATATAAAATTTCCCAATGAAACTTCAAAGGTATACAAGCTTTTATCACTCAAGATGCCACCTAATTAGGAGAATGTATTATGACCTAAAAATTATGGGAATTGAGGGGGGGGGGGGTCAAAAGCTGAACTAAGATGATAGAAACAATATCTCCTGGAAAAAAAGTAGATCGAGATGTAAGTACTCACTCTATGAGGCCGAGTGCTAGAAAAAGTTGTCTTCACATGACGGATGTCTGTACGTTTTGTAACATCTAAGCTAGCAGGCCAGCTGAAAGTATTATGAAAAAGTCGTCAGGAGCACATATGAGTGAAATGGTTTTTTTATTGGTGATAGAAGGATAAGTTCTTACTTTGCCGGTTCAGAGGCGGCATTTGAATATCTACAAATAGCAGAGTCTTCTCGAGTAGCATAAATTGCACAATAATGAACACCACTTTTAGTAAGAGCACCTTGCCACTGGTGCACACGGGGCTCTCCAAGATGCAAAGTAGACGGTTCAGGGACAGATTGTGGAGGAGAGCTGGGAGGAGGTGGAACAGAGGGAGGCTGAGGAGGTGGCAATGGAGGTGGAGAAGAAGGCAAAGGAGGTGGTACATCAGGTGGAGGTGGCATTAGACTTGACAAACATGGAACTGTAACCATTTGGTCAGTCTGTTGCATGGAACATCCATGCAGCTGTGAAACCGGAGTTACAGAAGAAGGTATAAATGGAACAGCTGGACGTGAATTAAAGTGATGATTATCAGTGTGTATCATGCCTGAAGAAATTTGATTAGAAATAGAAGGATTGTGCACAGAAGTTTCCCAGGAATTGGTTGGATTGAAGTATACAGGACGAACAAATGAAGTGGATTGGATTGGTGGTGGCATCATGGAACCACTAGGCCCAATAGTTTGAGGGCTTGGCTGAATTACTTGTGTTGACATTTGTGGCTCGACCTCTTGCTTGTTGTATTGCCAAACTAGCTCTGCAGCATGAGGGTTCACAGGACCTGATAACAATCACAAAAACCAATAGGCATGTGTTAAGTATAAAATTATATTCATCAACCCTCATCACAACTTTGGAGTTTTGGTGTAATGGAAGAGACTTTAAGATGGCATCAGAGCAACCCAATTTCGAATCTTGTTGGCCAAGAACTTCTACAGTAGATTTAGGAAACAAAAGATACCGCTCCATGTTTCGGCCCATAAGAGAGCCCTCAACCAGTGGGGGCGTGTTAGATTATAAAAGTATATTCCTCAACTCTTACCACAACTTTGGAGTTTCAGTATAGTGGCAGGGACTTTAAGAGCATCATTATGGTTGGAATTAAAAAAAAAAGCTTACATCAGTATAATTTTTACCTGCAAATGAATGGTCCATTGTAGTGTTCCTTCCAGAATCATTGACTTTTCCTGATCCAACTTCCAGCATTTCTGTTCTACTGGTCATGGCCCAGTTTGACTGAAATTGATGTCCACTGTGCGCTTGAGTCGCATGCTTTTCCATCTTTAATCTTGGGGATACAAGTTCATGAGTGCTGCCCTCAGGTTTATACGTAAAAGAACTGGAATAGGGGTTTGGTGGCTTAATATCCATACCAGCAGGATAAAGAATTTCACGAGATGGAAAATACCCAGAAGCATTTGTGTTTTGGGCCATGGAACTGCTAGTGGAGCTGTTGTGTAGGGAGACAGCAGGTGGTGAGAATACCATATGGTTAGCAGCTCCAGAATTATCTACTCTATCAGGACAAGTGTGATGCCAAGTCCCCCTGCGAAGATACCTAATGTGTGCCACAGCACTAGCTGCTTCTTCAGCACTCCTAAATTCCAAGAGCAGGGCAGATTCGCTTACAAGATCAGTGATGTGTGGTTTCCTGATTCCTGCCATCATCAATTCATGCAATATCTGGTCTTTTTCCCATTGGGTTGACACCTTACCGACGTAAACATGACAACTATCACCAACAGCAACATGGTCAGAAATTCCTCGACTACCTACTCCTCTGTCTACAAATTTAATTCTAAGGCTACCACCCCATGGCGCAGAACCATGCATATATTCACGTGCCTTCACAGCATCCATTATATTTCTGTACTCAATCAAAGCAAAACCTTTAGCAGGAACAGAGATGAACTGCATCAGCGGACCAAAATCCTCAAATTGCAATTGAACTAGAGTTTCAGAGGCATCACGACCAAGAGAACCTACCCAAAGTTGCTTAGAAGCCGTGAAAACATCCATAGCTGAAGGATCCCCATCACAGCACCAAAAATTATGACTATATGAAATTTGATGCTGTGAAAATAGATGCTGCCTAGGTGATGGGAAAATATTAGGGGAACCTCCAGAAGCAGATACCTTTGCTGGCAATCCACGGTCAATATTTGAAGTGTGAACCTTCTCCACCTCAATGGCATGAATTCTTGTGTCAGAGTCGTCATTTTTGAAATCTGCTTGCCTCCTAATGACTGAAGGAATAAATTGTCTGTTTGTCATGCCCTTTGGAGACAACTCGTTGGGACACAAATCTGCAGAGTTCCCAGTCTCCAAATTCGACATGGACGTTGAACTTTCTCCCTCATGAGCTAAACCTCCAATATGTGATTGGGAATCACCCTTGTTGGAAAGCCATGTTTTGTGAGGTTTCAAATTTTGACCTGCACCAGTTCCAGCAGCAGCAACATTATGCACCCCCAAGGATTGCTCACCATCAGATGCCTCAGCATTGTCACTGTGCTGGGAAGGAAGATTGTAGTCTTCATATGTAACCCCAATATATTTCGATGAACCAAGATTATCCCCATTGGTGTCCTCCAAGCCAGCTTCCTTAACCGCATCAGATAGAGATCCAAAGATTTTCTCCAGAAAAGATGTGATCTCTGAAATATCTTCAGAACTGAAAGATTTACAAAATTTCCTGTACCTCCAGAGCAACCAATTTCTTAAGGATGGTTCCCTATGTAAAGCCTGCACACGAAAAGATAAGACCACATACAAAGTTAATTCCAAGATACTCATGAATGATAATCGCTAAAAAAGAAACAACAATAAATAGCAATATAAGAAGAAATAAATAACCAAAAGGTGGAGTTTGAAGTTGAGCTAGATTTATATAGAGGCATTAAAATGAAAAAATCATCAAACCAGATTTGCTTTTCTAGTTTTCTTCATCTCAAAAAGTAAGTTACTCAAAAAGTAAGTAAATGAAATCATAATTGGCCAAAAGGAGGGAATGATCATGGGTTTCTGCAAATAAATATAGATATTTTGTTAAAACCAGGCAGATTAAATTGAAACATAAAAGAAAAGCTTAATGCATTACAGAACCACAACACAATTATGGTTGTTTGAATAGATTCCAATACACTAATTTAACATTTTTAATGAATCATAACTATAAGAAAAGATGCAATGCTATGTTTAACAGGATAAAGTATATATAGATTGAAGCATCAGTTTTCAGGATGAAATGTAAATCTTTTTGTGTTAGACACATGCATGTCAGTTTTCAAATCAAATTTATGTTATTGGCTGTTCACTTGTTAATTTTCTTATGTTATAGGCATTCAATGCACGCACGCATACAAACATATGCATACGCGTAAGGGTAGATGTTCACAATTTTATGTCATGGGAAAGAAGCACACGTCTTAAACCACTGTAACTTCCAGACTGAAGATTACTGATGAATTAAGAAAACCCATACCAATGATTTGTGTACTAGTGTTTATTCTAGTGGCAAGAACATATCGTGGGAAATAAACACATGCAGACTAAGTTCCTACACCTTTCAGGCTGAAGAAAAGGTCAACAAATCGGAAATCCACACATAATTTGTGTTTGTTCAAGGCAAGACCCTTCAGAAAACTATCATAATATCACAAATTGTTATTTCCATAAATAACCCAAAAATCACAGATCATTTTAAAACTACCCTCCAAAGCATCATAATTGTTATTTTCCATACAAAATTGTAGTCAAACCTCAATTTTACCCAAAAACCAAACTGTTAGGGAATTGTTTTGGTATATCACATTTCTTTTACTAACTGATTTAATTAGTTTAAACTTTATTAATGTTTCTTTAATAACTCAATTAATAAGAAACATCCCCAACTTGATGGCACCTACACTGGTGCCGCTGCACCAAACCCTGTGCCTCTCCGCCACCACATTCCCCACTTACTCCGCCCCCCCCCCCCCAAACCCGCAACAAAAAAAGCCCATTGTGGATACTCACGCCACCTATCTCTTCTGCCCCACTCCTCCCTTCGAACTTCCTACAACCCCCCCATCCGCTATTCATCACGTAATGCCCCCCCCCCCCCTCAGCTCCCCCCCACCCCGTCCCCGCCCTCACCCTCGCATTCACTCCCCCCACCCCCAACTCTTCCCCATCTCTCCTCTCAGTCCTCCCCCAGGCGAAGAATCCCCCCTCCTGTACAAACAACTCCCTCCGCCCTCTCCACTTTCCCCCACCTCACCAGATAATTTACAAAAATGTTCTCCGTCAAACTGATAAAAGTGACATCTGATGGAAATTAGACAATCAATTGGAGAAATATGAGTATAATTTGTATCCAAGATTAAAGAACAAAAGCTACTAAAAATTCTGAAATGGTAATGTTACAATCAGACAGCACTGTGTTAGAATTATGAGAGCTTATGACCAATGTACAGTGAAGAATAAAGACCATTCTGTAACCTGTAAAGTTCCTCGACATTCAAAATAGATTTGAGTATGTATATTTTCCCAATAGATTCACAGTCACAGTATAATAAAGTAACTTTAGTGTAAAATACTGAAAAATCATATTCATATTTAAGAAAAGCAGATCTGTAGATTGAAAATAATAAGAACAAACGTAAGATCATGATCTTTTAATGCTAAAAATATTAGCAGGTACAGAACTTACTTCAAATTCTAGAATCTACAGACAATTTGAATATCCAAATTCATCAAAAGAAATGGACTGTTGAAAAAATTATTATAATTCATTAGTCATATAGCAATACACTAAGGTAATATCCCCTAGATTTCATATGATTAAGAAGATAGTTGCTTGTACAGGTTTAAATAGATCATTGTGCAACATAACACAAGTGAAGACACTGAAATGACAAATAAAGAAGATCAAAACCCACTAGCTATAGGGGAAAAACAAAGAGCCTCACTCTCTTTGGGTTTGCCTCAAGCAATTAATAGGTCATACCACCATGTGCTGCATATTGAGACTGTGCAGAAGGGAAAATGTAGAACTTACTCATAATCTTCTGAATGGTCTAAGATTTTAATCACAAAGGAAACAGGTAGTTCACTCTAGCCACAAGGTGAGGATTGAATGCAATTAAGAGAAAATGGGGAATAAAGACTAAGAACGTTGAAACAAGCAACCAAGCAAATCAAGGTTTTTCTTCCATAACAAATAAATATGTATTTAAGAATTACCATTTCAATAAAACAGTTCTTAGGTAACAGCAATGGTTTCTCCAGATTGCTATTATCATTTGATACAGGATTCGCTTCTTCAGATCCTCTGTGTTCTGTGTCACACTGAGCAGAATCAGTACAAAGTGGAGTGCCATCACTTATCCTGTTCGATGAATGAGTTGCCTCAGTTTCATTCAATTGACTTGTCAACTGACTAAGAAAGTATTGTCCACCTTTACGATGAACGGTATCAGTTCCACTGGCAACAAGGAGCTCAAAACAGGCAGAAAGTAGGTTCTGGGGAGAAGTAAGAAATATGCGTAGCAAGCTAAGTGCTCGAAACTTGAATAATTTATGCAATGGAGGTTCATTTTTGTCTGCTGGCTCTTGCTTCAGATCGCAAAAGAATTCAATCGGTTCTTGAAGCTTCTGAAGTTCACTATAACCTATTTGATATATATCGTTGCCCTCAAAGGTTGAAGTGAAAAAAGTAAGCACATTTTCGAAAACTGCAGAACAGATACCACTAATAACAGATGATGTTGGCGCTTCATGTGACGCAGTGCAACATATCTCCACAAGCCCAAAAATGCAGGCCTTAGCTGTCTGATACGCAACAGTATCTACATCCTCTCCTCTCATTATTATAGCAAAGCTCCAATTATACATGTTGATGGACACTTTAACTGCAGCTTCCAGAGCAGTAGGGCAGAATGAAGCATACCGAGGAATAAGCTCTGCTACAATGCGTTGCACACTGGTGCAACCTATATATCAAGTATCAACAAAAAGAGATCATGATGGAGCTTCAAACATCTTTCTAAAAACTATTTAAGAGGGTCATGATCATTCATGAAGATGAATACTGGTTTTTCAATGAGAACTGTAAAGATTGTATGAGTAGAAGTATTGAGCAAGTTCTTTAAGTTTATTTGCAACTTTGGGAAATTTAGTGATAATAATTTCTTCATAATAATTTTTACAAATGCAGAGTGTTCGTTGTAAAATGAGATCTCGAAATTTGTATTAATTGAATGTGTGTTACAAATCGGCAATCACTTTTACACAGAAGAAGAGAGAATTGATTCGATCTCTCTTTGTTTAACGTGGGATCTTTGGGGCAATAGGATGCCTCCCTCGATGCTCGTGTCGAGTTTGCTTCCCTTTGACGATCTGAACGAAATTACGAACAAACTTTAGCGCGTGGTAGAAGCTTGGTTAGATGAGTCCGAACACCCGAGCTTGAATGTAAAAGCCGAATGCCAAAATGCAAGAATTCGGTTCTCTTAAATGCCAAGAATTCTGATTGCCAAAAGTTCTTTTTTCCTGTAGCCATTCGTGGCTTTTTATAGAGAGAAATGAGTAATAACCGCCTCCTTCGAACGTGGGAAGTGAGCGCAACCAATCCCACAATTCGATCATGCAGTTTTAACCGTTCAGGTGAGCTTGGCGAGCTTACAGGCGAGCCTAGATCATGCAGGAGAGCTAGGCGAGCTTGCATGCGAGCCTAGATCATGTAGGCGAACTTCGTGAGTTTAAACTCAACTCGTGTTGGCGAAGTTGGCGAGCTAAGCATTCAGGCGAACTTAGCTAACTTGCAGGCGAAGCTGATCTTTAGGCGAGCTTCGTTTCACCGGCGAAGTCAAGCATTTAGGCGAACTTGACTTGGCCTATTTGATTCAGGCGAACAAGCAAAACAAACTTTGTTCATGCGAGCTCGAATGCTCAGGTGGGGTTCAGTCATGCTGGTGAACTTCCACATTTATTTGTTAAGGATAAGGATAAAGGCAATTTTATTTGCCTACAAAGAGTCGTAGATGCAACAGGCCAACTAACATTTAAGTTTTAAGTCATAAAATATTCATTCTCTAAAAACTTTCGTAAAGAAAATTGAACTGCAACGTGCTGGTCCAAATCCCGACAGAGATTCGGGTCCACTTTGGTGGATGCATTACATAGTGTAACATATTGCTCATCAATCCTTGCATTATGTGAATTGTCAAGCTTCAAAACAATGCAGTATGCCCTTTCCAGCCCAATTGATAATGTAGTAAACCTAAAATCGATAATGTAGAAAACCTAAAATCTAAATTTATTAGCCAATACAAATTCTATGACTTTAATTCTTAGTCTATTATTGCTCTAACCAAAGCAATTCCAAATTGGGGCTTCTAAAAAAACCACAAAAGGTATATATAGTTTTCAGTGATCAGCTGTCAGCTAAACATCTAAACATCAACCATTTCAAGGTAACCTGATACAAAAGAGAAATATGTTGTTGCACCACTTTAGTGCTACAATTAGAGCAAGAGTCGATCTAGTCAACAAAATCAGAGTTCTAAGCGTGGATAATATACTGTAATTTTTACCTGTGAAAGAAGAAAAGTATTTCGTTGAGAAAATAGATGATTCAATATAAAAACAGTAAAATAAAAATATTTCTTATATGGAGTTGACAACCTGGTTTAGCAGTCAAATAGGATTGAAACAAGCTTAAATACTAACCTTAATTAAAGAAAATATCAATTATTCTTTGATTGGTGTTCAATGTTACTATGTATGGTTTGGCTGTTCACATGTAGAAATTCTCCTCCCATCTTTTTCAAGAAACACTATAATATTACGTGAGAGCTAAGCAAATCCAACACCATATTGACCTTGGAGATTCTTCATAGTAACTCCTAACTTGATGACTCTTTTGATACTTATAACATAGCTCTTCCTACCCTCTATTGGAAGATTAATTGAAGACCATCTTGTGCTGCTTCCCACTTTCTGAAACCTAGAACTTTTGATCAATAATCTTCTACATTAGAGCAACAGTAACAATGATAGTTGCATATTTTGTGCATAAATTGTTTAGAACCTTACATGATGCTTAATAGACTCGAAACTAGAAGATATTCTCTTAGTTCCATGATAAATTAATTTTGTTCTTGCAAGTTTTGATCCATGATCATTGACTTATGTTAAAGGTCAGGGCAGCTCAACCTTTTGAACATCTTATTTCATGGGAAAGAGAAACTAGAGTTCCGTGTAAGTAAAAATCTCCAACATTCTCTCTGATACCAATTTATGCACAAAATATGCAACAAACATTATTTTAAAAAGCACTACAGGTGTTGGGATCACTTAAGCAAGTGCATGACACTCAAATATGCCACACCACATGAAAAACACCCAGTTATCTGATCCACGCAATTCTCCAAATATCGGATGCCATAGACATGTTGGATGGAAGAATTCCATATTGGATGGCGGATATCAGGATATACCAAAGATATATAATAAATATTAGAGTGATATACTAGATAATGTGTAAATACATATCATAAATATTCATACTTTGGTGCACCAAAACATTTGAGTTGTGGAGAAAGGTGATGTCTTGTGCAAAATTTCTGCAAAAGAATTTGGTCTCAATTGAGCCCTTATTCTTCTTCTCTATTATTTACCTAACCACATATTTGCTTGGGTTTAGATCTCAATTGAACCATAAATCCCAACCAATCTTTTAGAACAAATGCAAGTCCAAATTGGCATTATAATATTTCAACAAACTTTATGAGGACGAAACATCACCTGTTATATCAAGAAATTTATAATATATCACTCAAAAATTGCCAAAAGGCGGTAAAGGATATTAAGACCATGTTGTTTTGCAGCAAAATCTTATAAAATGATATATTGGCCGATATATCAAATATATCAGGGATAGTTAAAACAATGGACCCGGTTAAGTATAATAATTGGTAAAGATAGTGAGTTGAGTGCAGAATTCTAAATACAATCAACTAAAAGAAAGAGATAAATTACCAAATTGGTATTTTTAGTAAGAAACTTTCTGGTTGGCATTAAATTTCTCCAACAATATTAACAAATTTCCACTAATAATAAGGCATGAATGCTCACTGCAGGTGAAGAATTTGGCGCAAAAGTGTCACGCGACTATTACATGGTTGTTTTATGGACCTTCGTCAATATTTTTGCTCGGTCCAAACTAAAAACCCTTCAAAATATACAAATTTCACACAAATACGACAATTTTTAGACTGTTAATCATCGTTTATCTTTGTCATGTCATTAAGTCACTGCCATATATGTATAGGTGTTTAAAAGTGTACACGACAGGTCAAGTGATGGTCACATCAAGCTTTTGCATCAAATTCTTCACTGGCGGCAAGTAGTCAAGTCTTATTGCAAATAGAAATTCGGTATTAATGCTTAATGTTGCCATAGAAACTTAAAATACCATATCGAAAAGCATATCTTACTAAAAATACAAATTTGATAATTTAGTCTAAAACGAAGGGTAGAGTTTTGATTTTTAAAAATAAATTTTCCTCTTCTTTGATTCTTCAGAGTCTCAACCCTTTCCTTCATCTAACTATTGCTAGAGTTGCTTCCTCGAACCTTAGCCGTTGCTAGAACCACCTCCAACCATTATCGAAATTTCCAAAAGAATTATTTACTTATTGACTTGTTCTATTAATTTTGTACATAAAGTTACAATAACATTTACAAACTTATCTTGACATTCATTATCTCCTTACTCACTCTATTAATTTTGTACATAAAGTTACAATAACATTTACAAACTTATCTTGACCTTCATTATCTCCTTACTCTCTTTCTTTCTTCCTCTTTCTTATTTTTCTCTCTTCTTCGCCTTGATTTATTTTTCTAAATTTTTGTCATCTTTTAAAGATTTGTATACATTAGAAGGAATTTTAAAAATGTCAAAAAACGCTTAATTTGAATTCAGACCACATAGTATCCTCCACCCTCCACATCCCCTCTCATCAAGTTATTATTCTTCATTTGAAAACTTGTGTACTGAAAATGGTAAATAGCATCCTCCCACCTCAAAGCACATAGGCAATCTAGGACTGTAAATGAATAAAACCTTGGCAGTAGAACCATGTATTCTTCGAGCCTTGATTTTTTAAATTTCTATAAAAGATAGCTTAATATAGGCATAACCTATTTACATACTGATTTTAGCAATTAACCCTCAAAAGTAACTGGTTTTTTTGCACTTTTTACCTAAAAATTAAATTGCAATGCACGGGATCTCGAAGAGATAATTTTCTGGTTTATTAACTGGTTCAGGAAAGAGATGGATGAATTTGGGAAAAAGGGAAGAGGAAATAGGAGGTGAAGTGGCAGTTAGTGAGGCAATTAATGAATTCTTAAAGGTTTGATAAAATAGCTCCCTATTACTTATTAATCATGCAACTGGAGGAAGCAATTTAGCATATAATAACAGATACTACCATAGTCTATAGATGTGCATTACTTATCAAGCTAAAGATCCTAACAGAAACCGTCCCTGTACATTAATGAGACAAATACATGTGGCCTAGAGTTTTGGATCAATGATACCAAATACTAGAGAGTCAAGGATGTAAGTCGTCATGGCTATAAAAAGATACTAGGAATTGGTTCTGGCTAGTATGAGTCATGTCCACACCTTTAAAATCCTATTCTATCCATATGATAGTGCATAGTGCAATGTGATATCTTAGGGACGCAGGGGCTGGTTCAAAAAAATAACTTGAGTAACTATAAGTCTACAACCATCAAAGTAACTGCTCCCCTCCGCTTTCTCCCTCCCTCTTTCATAAAACTATCATCACAAATCCTTCCATAAAAATTTTATATAGCGAGATCATCAACAATTCATGTTATTTCTCACATACACTTGTACACATAAGAAGAAAGAGAAGTTAGACTTGGCTACTTCTGGAAGGATTTGGCTCAATCCTTCCAATTATAGTTAGTTGAATGAAAAATCACTTCAACTAAGTTGATCATCATTTTGAGTTCCAAAAATCAAACATTAAACAAATTTGGGCTTTCCTATGATCATGTAGCACAAAGATTAAGTATATTGGCCAGCATCCAGCTTTGAGCCAGCTCTGCGAATTTGATTATTTTTCGCATTAAGTGCACTGGGGGCGATTTTGTTAGGTTTTATGCATTTTAGACTGTACATAGAAACCATTAACTCTTCTCTTCCCTTTGGACCTAGTTGATGGCATGACGTGTGCATCAGCCACTTGTTCAAGAACCTAATCCATATTGTATGAGGCCACCAAAACTATCTGCAACCTCAAGACCCAAGAATCTATGTTTGACTATGGACTGCAGTAATTTGTCACTTCAGAGATTGCAATCAAGAAAAAAGATCATAACAATAATCAACAGTTCAAATTAGCGTAAAGGAAACAAAAATCTCAACCTAGGGTTTTGCAAAAGTTGTGATTTTTACCATATACTGAACGACTTTCAATTTCAAACCTTAAAACAAAGACATCTAGTTCAAATAAACAACTTGAAATTCTCTATTCAACAAAGATTCAATCATAGAAAGAGAGAGAAGGACCTCTTGAAGCAGTGATCAGAGAGAGGTAGGCCTTCTCCAAATCGGGCATAAAGCGAGCATCCTTCTTCTCGACGCAAAACCTAATACTTCGATAGCATTCGTATAGATTTCGAATCTCTTTACGATTGCTTTGTCGCCGGAGGATCTCGTCTTGAGACAGAGGCGGTGGAGTTGGAGGAGGAGGAGGAGGAGAGAAGAAGCTCTGAAGAGGAGGAGGAGGCGGTGGTTCTGGTGACGGATCGTAGAGCTTTCGCTTTTTAAGTGGTTGATCGGCCGACGCCATGGCCGGAGACACCGGAGAATTGAGGACCGCAGAGGGAAAGATTTTGAGGGAGCTGTTACGTTCTAGATATTTATTGGGTTAATTTCACAAAACCCCCTGAACTTTGGTTCATAAAATTAACCTCAAATGTATTAATTGGGTTAATTCCCCAAAACCCCCTGAACTTTGGTTCATAAAATTAATCTCAAATGTATTAATGAAGGCTTCGTTTGAATAATATGGTGTTTTTCTTGTTGTGTTTTTGTAAAAAAAAAACACCATGGTGTTGTGTTTTTCCCTTAGGGGCTGTTTGGTTCGCTTTAAAAGCCCGTGGAAAACTTTTACTTCACCTCCACGTCGGTTTTTTCACCTCCACATCTGATTTTTGGTTTCCGCTGATCTTTTTTCCCTGCTTTGTTTCGCTAGGGCTGAAGAGGGAAACTGAAGCACAAATCGCCTCCACGTCGATTTTTTTTCTCTCCCCCATTTCCTTCCCCAACCGAGTGAAATCGACGAAAACCCTAACCACGTCGGATTTTTTTCTTCGTCGTTGATTTCTTCGGTGAACTAGACTTACCTCCTTCGCATCGCTCCCGCCAGAAACTCCAACCACTTAATTCAGCAATCAAAGGACCAGAGCAAAGCCCTCAGGCAATAGCGGTGCATTTTAGAGTCCATCACTGACGTCACCGACATCGACGCCGCAAAGGAATTGCAACAGCGGCCTCTATGAATTGATCGGAGTCTGCCAAAGTCAAAGCCCAGCTCCTCACCGATCGATGCCGCAATTCCTCCGTGGGATCTCGACGTTTACTACACTAGCGATCGATGGTTAAATTTTTAGATTAGCCCTCGTCGGATCCCGAAATTTCTTTCAGGTCCCTGATATCTTCTTGATTCTTATTTATTTATGGGAAAAATGCTTCCAGCCCCCAAAACTTAAGAAAACATGCTCCCCCAAAGACTTTGTCAACGGGTACTTTGCCCCCAAAATTAAAGATTTTGTTCTCTGAACCCCCAAAACACAAAACCTAGAAGATTAAAATATGTGAAAACCATAATACCCTTCTCTCTCTCTCTCTCTTTTTATCATGATGTACTAAGATGATAGTTGAAATGATTGATGGGGATTATTTTATTTTTTTTGTTGATGAGGGGAACTAACTATTTGTATTGGGAGATTGTTAAAGTTAAGGGTTAATTGTTAATGTTACGAGTTAATTGTTAAGGTTACGGGTCAATTGTTAAGGTTATGGATCCTCTCTCTCTCTTCTCTCTCTCTCTCTCTCTCTCTCTCTCTCTCTCTCTCTCTCTCTCTTTATCA
>BQKN01000106.1:514578-547103 GCA_022839385.1 Asparagus kiusianus | reverse complement strand
ATTTTATTGATTTAAAAAGCAAGCATGTTAATTTGAAATCCGATCATGAGAAGCTAGTGTCCAAATTTGATATCATTGAAAAAGAAAATATAATGCTTAAAGAAAACAATGATATGTTAATTTTGGAAAATGAAAAAATGACATCATCCATTTCTAGCTTAACTCATGAAAAAGATAATGCCATGTTAGAAGTAAAGAACATACAAAATGATACTACTTCTTTTATAGATAATTATTTATGTTCTACTTCTAAAGGTGCATATGTGCCTAAAAATGAAGACTTGAATCTTATGAAAAAATGCATTTCATCTTTAGATTCAACTTTGAAAACATGCATCAATAACCATAAGAAACTTATGGACAAGTGTGCTAAATCTAGTGCTACAAAATCACCTACACACTATGCACACTTGTATAGCAAAGTTTACAAGTGCTCCATTTGTGGTCGTAAAGGCCATTTAGCTAAATTTTGCTATGATGCACAAAAACATAAGAATATTAATCCTCCTTGTGCATCTCATCAAGTTTCTTCACCACATATACACACACATGCAGATAAAGTACATCATAAGCATGCTCATGTGTATCAATGTGATCTTTGTGGTCGTTTTGGTCATTTGGCCAAGTATTGTTTTGATTTGAAAAGAAAATCTAGTTTGCCGAATGTTTCTAGTAGACCACAAGTGTTTGAATGTGATATTTGTGGTAGATTTGGTCATTTGACTAAGTTTTGTTATGATTTGCAAAAATGTTCAAACTTGCCAAATTTCTCAAGTAAACCACATTTGTTTAATGATGTTTCTCATTTGCAAAATAATCTTAAAAGACCATCTTTATTTGCAAATGTTTCTCGTGCACATCCACATGGTCAACATAACCAAATGCATCCTCTTCATTGCACTTATTGTAATCGAATGGGTCATTTGCATAATTATTGCTATGACCGGACCCATGCACTAAATGCGCCCAAATGGGTTCATAACCCAAGGACTTTAAGCTTAAAGAATAGGGGTCATGGCCCTAACCAATCCGGCACTAAGAATTCTTGGGTGCCAAAATAATTTTTAAATCAAGAATTTTAGTACTTTTACTTTTTCCTTTTCTTGGTTTTGAAAATTATGTTTTAAGATCTTTTGGTTATGAAAACATTTTTTCTTTTATCAAATCTTTTGTTTTCATGATTATTAGTTTTGATTTTAATGAGAGGTTTGTATTTATATAACCCTCCGGGTTTATTGGGTGTTTATTCCCAAATCATGTTTACCGGATGCTAGAATGTTTATATGGGTTGAAACAAGCTTAAGAGCTTGATATATTGTTGCCTCTCTTGAAATTCGTTTGTCAAAGATTTTGTTTTGACTTGTTGCTTTGAATTCATTATATTTCACTTATATGATGATATTTATATGTTTGTGCTCATGGATCATCTATTCGTGCCTTATAATGTATTCTATATGTGATTTGATCAAGCTTTACAAAGAAATTTCTTTTTGATTAAACATTGTTTTTGAACTTAATTTTTGATTTATGAATTCACTTGGTTGATTTGCTTTCATTTGAAAACTTTTTGCATGATTCTCATGTTCCTCTTCTTTTGATTTCATAAATCTATTCTTATACATGGTTTTTATAATGAGACACTATTTTCATAATGACATATCATTATGTGTTCTCATTATCTTGTTTGTATGTGAGTGATATCTAGCATATCTTTCATTTATGCTTGCTCACATTTGTTTGCCATGATCTTTATTACATATATTTTCTCTATGACTTTTTGATAGGGGGAGAAATCTCTATATCTTTTTATGTTTATACTCATCTATGCTTTATGATAGGAGGAGCTTTCGCTCTCTTACTATTTTGTTTCCCCATTTTTGATGTTGCCAAAGGGGGAGAAACAAGTGGATTGTGAGTATATTTTAAGAGTATTATGTTTTATTGTATATCTTATATACTCTTTGTGTAGATTGTTTGTCATCATCAAAAAGGGGGAGATTGTTAGGTCTCATGTTATGAGCCTACATCTTCTAATCTTGTTTTGATGATTACAAACAATTCCTAATATTGTTTGTCTAGTGTTTATGTTTCCTATTAGATATTCTAGACAAACAATGAATTGGAGGATGGATGGAATTGCGCTTCAACGATCATATCCAAAGGAGGTTGGCGGAATGTCGGTGAAGCAATGCTATTCAAGTTAAAGATTCAAGATCAAGCTTCATATGCATGTTTACCAAGAAGAGCTTTCATGAAGATCAAGATCAAGCTTGGGTATATTTAGTTTAGGTTTTTATACTTGTGTGTTAATACTTTAAGCTCATATTTTTCACACACACATATTTGTACTTTTCTCAAAACATAGGTACTTTTATGCAAATTCTATGATAATATGTTTTGAACCATATATACATCATAAATATCTTTCGTTATGTCTATACAAATATTTCATAAGCTTTCAAAACTTGTTTTAGGTCAAAAATCAAAAATCATATGTTCTCTTAAACACGTATTTTGGTGTTTTTACAAATTACTGTGATTTTCACAAACGATAAATGCAAATTGAAATATTCTTCTTCCAACATGTTAAATATCGTATTTATAAACTTTTCCTAAAGTTTCATATTTTTTAGACTTCATTTGATATTTTTTAAAAAAGACTCAAAACCTCAATTTTTCTGTGTGCAGGTTTATGAGTCGACTCATAACTAGAAATGAGTCGACTCACAAACTGCTGCGTAGCTCTCTTTTCTCTTCTGCTGAGTCGACTCATAAATTTTATGAGTCGACCCGACAGGTTGAGTCGACTCATACCTGTCATAAGTTGACTCAAGAACTGCTCTGGTTTTTGTGTTTTGGTTCTGTTGAGTCGACCCATACTTAATGAGTCGACTCATGAATGATGAGTCGACTCATATATTTTTTCAGTCGACTCATAAGCTATTTTTTTGGCCTATAACGGTCAATTATGAGTCGACCCATGAAAAGTACGAGTCGACTCATAACACTGTAACGGCTAGTCTACTGTTTTGTTTTCTAATGGGTTTTTGGTCTTTTTACTTGGGTTTTTACTAATGTTTTGGGTTGTTATAAATACCCCTTGGTATTTTACTCTTATACTACTGAAGAGATTTGCTTAAACAATTTTACAAGTGTTTAAGAGGTGTTTAAAAGCCTTGTTTCAAGTTTCGTTTAAATAGAGAAGTTTTTACACAAAGAAGAAGCATTCATTTTCAACTGAGGAATTCATCCTCCTCATCATCATTTCTTCAGTTCTTTGTGTTCTCAGAGAAGTTTATCTAAACTCTTTCTTATAGCTTATCGATTGTCAATTTCATATTCATATCGTGCTATATTGTATTGATTTAGATTTCCATTGTTTTTCACTTTTCACACACACTCTTATTGAGCTTAGATTATCTCATACTATACATTGTTGGGAAGTGGTGTGTGATTTAGTGAGTGTGAGCTAAATTGAGTTCTCATCATTTGTAGAGAACGATTATTGTATTTGAGCCTTATATCGTGAGATCACTTGTAATACATTTGTACACCGAGAGGAGTGTGTGGTGAGGACGGAGTCGATACTGAGAGGAGTGGCGTCGGTTGCCTAGTGAGATGTGATAATTCCGAGCACTTGAGGGAGTCGATACGTGAGGACCAACACTTGAGGTTGTAGCTTGTGGATATACATTGTGAGTTATTGTAAGAGTTTTCGGTAAGCTAGAAAACCGAGTGTGTAGAGAAGTTCCGGCTTCCAAACCGGGTGTGATAGTGGAGATCTCCTCGAGGTGAGGAGCGGGGACGTAGGTCAGGCGGACCGAACCTCGTGAACATATCGTTTTGTTTGTGTTTGCATTGGCGCACTTAGCTTCATATTTATATTGCCTTTGTCTATTGCTCATTGTTTATATTCCCACTATCTTGTCTATATTGGTTCTCCCTTGTTTATATTTGTATATCCTTGCACATACATTGTTCATATCTCTTTTGCTAGGATATATTTATTAATAAGTTTTTAATTGGCATTAAATCAGATTAGATTAGCATAAACCCTATTCACCCCCCTCTAGGGTTCCTTCCTAGCGGCGTTAGGGTACTTTCATGATGCACATAAACATACTCAAAATCTACGGGGTCTTACATCTATCTTGTAGGTGTTGGATTTTTCCTCTACGGCTGTTGTCTTGCAAGTAAATTTTTTTCTGTATATTATATTTTACTTCAACCATATGGAATTAAAATTCTTGTTTCACGTTTAGGCTCATCACCTGTAAGAAACTGGTTTTGTATATATTGCAGGCTGCATATTCTAAGGCCAAGCAAATTATAGATCCTTTATCGACATGAACAGTACTCTGCGGACACAGACAAATGACTGAGGTTTGTCATCTTTCTCAAATTACGCAACTGTGAGGTTTTATGTACATTTGGTAAAAGATTACTGTTACATTGTTGTGTATTATACATTTGTCTGTACTTAGTTTTAGTTCAAGAAATTAAGTTAAACAAATTTAAAGGAAAAACTTTGATGAATTGATTCAAGTTTATGTCTGTTCATATGATCTTGTCAGTTACCCTTATTGGTCTTTATATTTGCTCCTTGTTTGCATGTTTATGTCTATTTTATGTGTCACGTGCTCCAAGAAAGAGGGGAGAGCACATCACGCCATAGTCGTGCTACCTGATCGAGTGGTGAAGATTCTGATCAAGTGGCGAAGTTCATGTCAAACCTCAAATTGCATGAAGGTCAAGAGATACCTTTAAGGATACCACTTGCAAAAGTTATATTGGTCTTGTATCAGTAGTCATTAGCAAATTTTGAAACTTTGTATGCAGATAAAATCTCGTATAAAGGATTGTAATAGTTCATAATATTATAAGTTTTCATAGTTCTATTCGTGCAGTTCTGATCTTTGTGGAGCTTGGTTTTGTGTTGTGGAATTATTTTCAAGCATGGTTTTGTACGATTTGCTAGGTTATATACATATTTATGGTTATTCAGGTTGTTTATATGTTTTTATATTTTTCAATAGATTTTTTGGATAATTCATGTAACTTAACTACATAAATTTGTGAATATTCAAGTTACTACAGGTTTCATGTGATTTTTTCAATCTGAAACATGTATATTTTAAGTCAAATCAAGTATGTAATTCGTTGCAATTGATTCATATTATTTTAGGTTTCGTATGATTTCATTAATACAAGCAGAAATATATAATTCATTAGGGATATTATTATTTGTTCATGTTACATTCGAACTTTTATATGATTAAGATTACATCATATAACGAGCACAAATAAAGTTGTATATAGTGGGTGTAATCTTACCATGGTAACCATAAACACTTTTCACTACAAACTTCAAAACCAACCAAACACAAGAAAAGTGGGAAATGTAATATCAACAAAAGTTTTTCTTTTTTTCCATGCGAACCAAACACAAAAAAAATAAATACATTGGTTTCCCATCATTTTTTTGTGCGAACCAAAGCGAAACAATCCTTTTCTTAGAAAAATTTGAAAAACTCAAAACTTGTGTTTTTGTACATGGAAATACATTTCCCTATATTTAGGAAACTAAACAAACATCCTCTTAAAATATTTTCAAAACACCATGTTAAGTATTTTTAGTCAACACTAGTTTGTCTCATTATAACATTAGTATTAAACATATCATTAATATATTATATATTAATTATAATAAAATATATTATAAATAAAATGTTATAATATTTAGTTTATATTATTAAGTATTATAAGTATTAAATGTAATGCAATATAATATTGTATAATGTATTATAATATTATATTGTATTTTAATGAGTTATATTATATTATAATTATTACATATTATTTTCAAATAATTATATATTTAATTATTTTGGTATATCAATTTGTTATTGTTGTATATTATATTAATAAGTTTATAATAATGTTATTTTATTATTAATATAATATTATACTATTATTAATATAATATAATATTATATTATTCATATAATATAATAATAATAATATTATTATTATTATGTTATTACTAATATGTATTAATAAATTAATATATTATAAAAATTTTAGTATTATATAATATAATATAGTTTTTAATATGTTAGAGTTTATTAATAGTACTTTAATAATATATTAGTATTTATGATATAAATAAATATTAATATATTATGAATATATTATTTTTACATTAACATTTGTTACCAATAAATTATTTTATTATTAAAAATTATTTTACTTTATAATAAATTGTATTATTTATTACATAATATATTAATATTTTATATATTATATTATATTTACTATACAATATGTTATTATAATAATATTATTATATTGCTATGTTATTATTAAATATGTTACTATTATATAATATTTTATAATTATTAATTTATTACAATTTATTTATTAAAAAGTTAATAATATTATAGCGATTATATTATTGTATAGTATATTAATTATTATATTATTATTTATTAACAATAAGTTTTTATTATTTTTATTAATTTATTTATATTTTATTTATATTTATTTATTATATAATATATTATTAACATATTTGTTATGGTAATTTACCATCTAGAGATAAAGATGTCGCGAGATTGTCTGCATAAGCTTAAAAAGGGCATGGTCCAAACCAGCTTAGAGGCCCAAAAGCTCAGCCAAGGGCAAGTCTATCGGCTAGCCGAGCAGACGAGTCATCTTTTGACCAAGGGTCATCATTACCGATTCGAAGTGTGGGATCAGTCGGTCCCTTATAATTAAGACGACTCCTCGAGCAGATGTCTCGACCATACACTCAACCCAAAGCTCACTCGACTACCGGGTCGGCAAATCATAAACGATGACTCGCAGATCAACCCGCCTCTACTAAGAAAATAAGATCTAGCTAAGCTCGCTTCATATGTCAATCGACACTACAGCATTGATCAGTCCCATCAAGATCTCCGCTCTGACAAAATCCGTACATAAGCCGCTTATTCTCCTCACAAGTCACTTCCCAGAGATCGTCATGATGCTCTCCTGGGCTCGAATGGCTTCCCCTCCAATCACCAGCCACCATCTGGAAGGGAAAGGACGACCCAGTAGCTGGCCTATTCTCCGCCCTGCATCATCTGACAAATCTAGGGTACTGAGAAGATATTTTTCTCCTATACTCGAATGACTTTCATTCCAATCGCCAACAGACATCTGGAAGGAGAAGGATGACTCAGTAGCCTGTCTGCTCACCCCTCAACCGCCTCCTGTGCATAGCCAAAGCCAAGAGTAAAAACTCTCAGAGGTAAGGCTATAAAGGGGGGAAAGAATGTAAGGAATGAGGGGATTTTTGAGAATTCTTTCCGGTTACTTCTTCATAAAAACTCTAAATTTATCTTTACAAAAAAGGACATCAATGGCCTAGGGATTCTCCCTCAAACATCACTTAAGATCACCAGCTGACTTGACCGTAGGAGGTACCACAGGGAAAATAAACCCCACCCTCCCATGAGTTTCTTCTTGTTTATGCAGAAAGATCATGAATTCCAGTCTAAGGACCGGGCATAAAGTCGGAGGAGGAGTTGGCCCCATTTCTCATCCTCTCTCTCTTCGCCGCCAGCGCGGAGACCAACAACTCTGCAACCCCATCGACTGTGTGTTCACGGACATTAACAATATTAAATATTAGTATTTAATATGTTATTATATTATTATATAAGATATTTTATTTATTATGTTTTTATATTATTTAATAAATATTACTAATATATTAAATTAACTATAATATAGTATAGTATAGTATAATATAATAAGCATGTTGATAATAACTCTGTAATAATTACATTTAATATATTATGTTATATATTATATTAACACATTGTCAAAATCAAAACACCAAACTTAAAACACCTAAAAGGTGTTTTGAAATAAGTATTTTGTTTTTTGTTTGAGGATGATTTAGCACAAAAAACAACATGGTTTCCAAACATATGGTGTTTTATTTATGGCAAAAACAACATGAAAACAAGTAAAACACCATGGTATCCAAACAGAGCCGAAAGGATTAAAACTGTTGCCAGGGATTTTTCAAAACAAATTGTTGCAAGGGACTGGAATATATTTGGTTACTTCATATACAGATACCATATAACCATATCCGTAACTTTATCTTATCAGTTGCGAATTCTAGTAATCATATCCACGTCCTAATGGATAAGGATGGAGATATATTCTTAGATGTATGGATACATTTGGGCACATTTACCATGTGGTATCTCCATCCTCCAAACCTTCCAACTTTTCTCATGGGTTCCCTTACATGTTATAAATAACTAATAATTTTTTAGAGAGAAATCAAAATTTAAGGATTTTCTTTGGGAATTTTCTTGATATTTCTTGGTTTTTTTCTCGCAAGGATATTTTAATATTTACAAGTTACACTCAAGTGCCAGCATGCTCCTATCTTCTTGTGTAGTTACATTAGCCATTCTTTTGCACATAACACCTCTCAATAAAAAGGAACATATTCGTATGGAGGTCATTTTAGCTAACCCCATTCCCTTAACATGATTTATGATGTCATTCTTGCACTTCTAAAAACTTCCATACACCAAATATATATTAGCAATCTTTCCCAAATTAAAAATTCATGTTAATATGCTATAAAATATTATCACTATCATAATGTAACTTTAACCTAAAACTAGTGTTCTAGCCCGTTATAGTGTTCTCATTTGCCAAAATGCAACTCATTGCCAAGCAACGGACATGTGTACTTCTGCATGCAATGCCCCAATCAAATTGGCGGTCCAAGACCAACAAGAGTTTCAACTTAGCCAAATCATCGAGTCGACATTCCTTTATGTCGACTCGAAAGATGGTACTTGTTGATCCTCTTGTCAAAGGCGACTCGTAACGAGCCCACTTGACTAGCTATTCGACGCCTCACGAGGATGACTCGAAAGACGTTACTTCTCGGCGAAGCCAAAAGACGACTTCAGCCTCGAACCTCTCCCACTGACAACGTGTCAGCATCACATTTAATGCATGACAGACATATCATGCCTCTCGCCCCGATAGCCTTCATGACTTATCGGACCACGTAGGCACCGTCATGCTCCCGATCACTTCTCGTTTAATACTGAAGTGATCTCTCCTCCAGTCGTCGGCCGACACCTGTAAAGTAGGTGCTGATGCAGCCGCTAGCCTACACTTCTTCACCGCCATATTGTGCTCAACCATAATGACGGTTCTACCCTTATACCATCAGTATAAATAAAAGGTATTGTTCTAACATAAGAGGACTTTTCGACTTTTTGACCTTTGGACTTTTGCTTCTTCTACAAATTATACTACATACACAAGAACTCAAATAGTTCTTCACTTTCTCCACTCAAGCTCACTAGCTGACTTGATCGTCAGAGGAACCACGGGAGAACCAGTCTCCGTCCTCTTACGGATTTCTATATGTGTAGACTTTTTAGCCACTCAACTCAGAACCGGATATTCAGGGAAGGCAGCGGCCCCTCATCAACTTCACCCCTATTCAACCACGAATATAATTAACTGTGTGATCACTTAACATCAACAGTTTGGCGCCCACCATGGGACATCTTTCTTTTTTGAGAAAACATGTCCGGTTCTTAACATGGGTCTGGTCAGTTTTACCCTGTAGAACCACACCAGAGCTATGTTACTCGAGCTCAGATTGAAGAAACAGCTCAAAAGATTTATCAATCTCTCCAAAGGCAATTCACTATCTTCACTAGCGAACTTCTCAACCAGCTTTCGCAACCGCAGCGAGCTACTTCAGCTCTTCCCCCGCCTTCTGGAGACCAGCGGTCAGAGACTCACCCTCCTTTAGGAGCATAACGAGTAGTCCCACCTCAGACTCCTCATGCTGATGCCAAGCAGTTGGGGGATCACGTTGAGTACAAGACCCCACCACCTCATCGGTCAACTCGCCCCAGAGAGTCTCACTGACATCTTCTCTCTCATCAAGAAATCACCGGCGAGAGTCTTGACCCTGATTACCTTGGGGACCACACTAGGGGAATGGTCTCTATGACTCTCCAGCACCACCGTACCTCTCTGGCCCCCTCTACTACTATAGGGGCTTCTGGCTACAATCGGGTGTACAGACCTATCGCAGAAGCCATCAGGGGGAATATCCTTCTTTCAGATGCCCCACGTGAGAAGTTCAAGATGCCTCACGTGGAGAAGTACAAAGGTGAGAGAGTGAAATAACCCTAGAGGGGGGTGAATAGGGTAATGTGCTAATCTAATCCGATATTAATTCCAAATTAAAACTTATTAATAATTATATCCTAGCAAGTATAATATTCAACAAACTTATGAGCAAGGATATGTAAAATAAACAAGGGCGAAATAAACATAAAACAAGATGCAAATGAGATAGTCACAAATAACAAACGCAAATACACAATATGATCACAGAGTTCGGTCACTCCCGACCTACGTCTCCACTCCCCACTCTCGAGGAGAATCTCTACTATCTCAAATAGTTTTTCATGTTCACCGAAAACGTTTACACCTTACAATTTTGGTTTTCTAGCTTACTGAAAACTATCACAATCACTCACACTTGCAACTACACAATACACCCTCTAAGTGTTGGCCTAGCCCGTGTCACCTTCCTTAAGTGCTCGGATTTACCACCTCTCCTTAGGCTTTACTACTGATGCCACTCTTTATGGAACCGACCCTGTCCCTCACCACACACTTTTCTCAGTGTACTTGTGTATTACAATGTAATCTCAATAATAAAGCTCAAAAATAACTGCTTTGTTCTCTAATACAATGATGAGAACTCAATGTAAGCTCACTCAATGAATTACTCCCACAACCCAAATTACTATATGTGAAAATACTTAATCTTAATGGGTGTGTGTGAATGTGATAAATAACAATGAAACTAAACTTGAGTTAATCTACCAAATAAATGAAGCAATTTAAGTAAAAACAAGCTAAATAAAAAGGAGTTTAGAAAACTTCTCAAGCAAAGAGATGTAGAGGTTGAGAATGAGCTCCTCAATATTGAAAATCAAATTCTTCTCTTTGTGAAACAATTTTTACATAAACAAACTTGAAAAACACTAAACAAAATTTGCCCAAACTTTGATTTTTGTTTTTCTTTTCTTACTTCAGATGTTAGAGGGTAAGGGGTAGTATTTATAAACACCCAAAAAATGTCCCAAACCCTAGAAAAATCCCAAAATAATAAAATTTGGAAAACTAGCCATTATAGGCTAAAAACCTCTAATCAGTCGACTGATAGAAGGGATGGGTCGACTGATGAACTAGTCATTTGAACAGCAATAGCAGATTCTGGAATTTTTCGTAGCTGACTTTGTAAAGTCAATTAAAAATAGTAAATCATCTCCAAAAATCATGAAGTTTCGAGAGAAGTTTCTAAGCATATAGATAAATATGTTAGAAAAATAATTTATGAAATATTACTTTCCATTTGTGAGAAATAATTATTTGAACACAGGTATTCTAGATTCTGAAAAGTGCTAAAATATTTAATTTTGTAAAATCAATTTAGCATAGTAAATCAACTCTAAAAATGATAAATTTTGGAAATTTTTTGTTAGCATGTAATAGAACATGTTAGAAAAAAATTTGCATGTAAACTGTTCAATAATACGAAATCGTCAAAACTTAATTTTTGATGAAATTCTTCCAAACAAGTTTTAAAATACTTTCCAATAGATTAATAGACTTGAGAAAAGATATAAAATAGTGTAAGAAATTTTTTAATTCATGAACACATATTTTCCCGAATAAAATTAATAAATAAGAAACTAGCATATATGTATATGAATATAACTATTAGTTTCATATTTGTACAACTTAAACGAAAACGTGTACGTGTGTGATAATTGAGCTTTAAGTATAGCACACACTGTATAACCTAAAACACTATAAACAATATACCTAAGCTCATGATCTTCGTGATGCTCGATCTTGGTTTACAGATGAAGCTTGATCTTGAATCTTTAACTTAAATGTATTCCGCCAACCTCTACTGAATGTCATCGTTAAGGTGCAATTCAACCATCATCCAATAAGGATATCTGTATAGAATACCTAACAAAAAAATGCAAACACTCGACACACATTGTTAGGAATTGTTTATAATCATAAAAACTATATTAGATATTAGACTCATAAACATAAGACCTAACAGGGAGACCCCTCCAAGCACGTTCAAAATTACTATGACGTAATGAGCATGCTCCGAGCATCGGAAGCAGTCATCTGTCAATGCTTCCCTATCACTCTTTTAGGGAGTGCCAAGCTCTGGTAGAATGCTCTTGAGAAGAGGTCCATCAGCAGCTTCTAACAACTTAGCCGAAAGTTTATCGATCACTTCCTGGCTGACACCAAGCAGAAGCTGTCCCCTCTTGTATTGATCCAGATGAGACAAGGGCCCAGAGAGAGCCTTCAAACCTACTTTAAGAGGTTCCAGACGAAGAGGCTGGAAGTTAATGACCCAGGGAGTGCGGTCGCTATGTCCGCTCTTGTGGCCGGCTTGCAGAGCAATGAGTTGGCCAACCCGCTTGATAAGAAGCCAGTCGCTAATTATGAGCAACTGATGGCCAAAGCTCATGGGCATATGGACATGAAGGATGCCTAAGCTTATAAGGCATCAGCCAAGACTGCAGAGACTTCCACAGCCACGACTTTAGTGGCACCACCATGTTTGCGTCAGAAATTAATTTCTTCATTGTCATTGAATTGTTACAATCATTTATCGATTACAAATTCAAAAAAAAGAGAAAAGTCAATCTTTTTATAAGATCTTCTTACACAATAAAAAAATAAAATACAATCTCCCTAAAACACACGCAACAGACGTTTATCACCCGCTACTTCGCGTGAGATCTTTGCCTGTACCGGGGATGCGTTAGTCCGTGGACCGTCGCGGATCAGATCTGGTTGACAGAAAAGTTAATTAATTCTCTTGCTTTATAAAGGAAACAATCACATAAGTGATAATCTCGACCAAGGGATATTACGACTCTTCTCGAGTTCAAAACTAAGTTTGATCCGGAGGAAAGGGGGAACGGGCCTCAGATCCTTCGAATAGCTTCCACTTTATGCTGAAGTTCACCAAGATCTGCTAGCACTCATCTAAAATTTGTGCTCCACTCATCAATTTGACAGCACCTCGCCTTCAGATTTCTAATCCTCCTAAATGAAGGCCCTAGGCTTATATTTATAGGCTTTGGTTGTAGCATTTTCAGATGAGAATTGATGATTTGGCATTATCTTCAGTTAATAACTACTTAACCATGTTTAGGGATAGTATCAAGCAGTTAGGAGGCTCTAGAATAGAAAAATCCCGTGAAATCCCGTTGAAAAATGCGTTTTGGGCTCTTTCTGGCACGAGCCACCTCACGGTGGCTCGAAACTGTGCAGGCCACCAAATGGTGGCTCGGCCATGGCCTGTAGGGTCAAAAAATTATGATTGAATTTCTTGTTTTAAGAAATAGGTTCGATCACTTGGTATGAATCCCTTACAATCACTCACACTCTCGATTACAAAGGAAGAGAAGATTAAATTAACTTCTCTTTTGTTTACAAGTGGGTTCTTGGTGGCGAAAGGATGCTTCTCTCGATGCACAAGCCGAGATTGCTTCCCGTTGACGATCAGAACAAGATCACAATAGCTTCTGATGGTGGCTTGGATCACGAAAATAGAAAATCTAATCTCTTTTCACGCGATTGCCAAAAAAACTCCTCCAAAAGATCTCTCCTTCATAACCGCTCATGGCTATTTATAGAGTTTCAGCACATAACCGATGTACTAAAATTGTGGGTAGAGGGCGTAACTGCCTTCTCCAATTCAGGCCATGATTGTTAATAGGGCGTAATGTGCTCCTAAAGTTTAGCCCATATGGCTGACTAGGTCTTCTAAGTCGTTACAGCTGGATCTTCTATGGACGAAGAGCCTTGCTGCATAGCGAGGTTCGTCAGATTAGACGAGCCTTAATATACAGCGAGGTTCGTCTTATGAGGCACGTCTGACGAGCTTCGTCTTTACTGATGAGCTTCGCCTTTATTGACGCGCTTCAAATATTGTTTCCAATGACAAACTTTGTTGTTTGAGACGAGGTCCGTCATTGTAATTACCCTCATCCTGCTTGTTATGAGCTTTAACGTTCCAAGGCCAAATGATTACCTAGTGATTTACGAAGATCCATGAGAGTGGATTGTTAGACCCTAGGGGGGGTGAATAGGGTCTTATTCTAATCTAATCCAATTTTACGCTAATTAAAACTAATTAACAAGTTATCCTAGCAAGTATAAAATACAATAAGATATGTGAGCTAGGATAAGTGATATACACAAGGGTAAACAAAAATAAACAAGATAGTGGATGATATAAATAATGAGCAATGGACAATGGCGACAAGAAATATAAACATAAGAGTAAGTGCGCCAATGCAAACTCAAACACACGATATATTCACGGAGTTTGGACCTTCCGTCCTACGTCTCCGTTCCCCACTCCCGGAGAAAAATCCACTATCACAATCAGGTTTTTTATGCTCACCCGAATAACGTTTATACCTCACAATTTCATTCACGGAGTTCGGTCCCCACGACCTACGTCTCCGCACCTCACCTCGAGGAGATCTCCACTTCACACTCAGTTTTCTAGCTAACCGAAAAACTTTACAATCTCACAATATAACAAATGATTTGTTCTCTATAATAGATGAGAACCCAATGTAGGCTCACACTCAATTGTTACAACACTCACCAACCCAATTATACTATGTATGAAAATACAATAAGCTCAATGTGGGTGTGTATAACAATAAGATTTATAAAATCTAAACTCAATATAAAAACTAACTTTAAAGAAAGATAATCAAACAAATATGCAAATGCAAAGCTAAAAATAGAGTTTAGAAAACTTCTCAATAGATCAAGAGGTAGAGGTAGGAGAGTTGGATGCTTAAACACCAATAGATGATTTCCTCAAGCTCTTGTAAACTTGTTTTCACAAAACAAACTCTCAATTGCTTAAAAGCTTTTTAAACAAACTTAAACAACACTTAAACCCTTGTTAAAACTTTATTAAAATATTTCTTGGGTTCTCATGAAAGATGACAGCAATGAGGTATTTATACCCTCTCAAAACATCAGCAAAAACCCTAAATAAAAGACTAAAAACCCCTAAGAATCAGAAATCTGATTCTGTACCCAATATAGCCGTTGGGCAATCGGCGGTCCACCGTGAAAAACTCGCGGTCGACCGCGAACAATAGAAAGGCAAAACTAGGCTCTGAAAAGACATTCGGTCGATCGTGACGGTCGACCATGAAACTTTCTGGACTTTATTCGGTCGACCGTCACGGTTGACCGTGAACCACTAAAAAGAATATTGAGTATTTGGACTCAAGGACGGTCGACCGTGACGGTCAACCGCAAATAGATACATGAAAATGAACAGGTTTGAAGCAGTTTTCTGATTTTGAAACCCTGTTAAAAAATAACAAATAAATTCTAAAAAATGTAAAACTTTAGAAAATGATTGTAGACATGATAATAAACATGCTACAAAGACTGGTTTTTAAAAAGGACCTCCTAAATAAAAATATCATTATTTTGTAAAATAGTCCAAAACATGAAAATGTAAACACATGATTTTTGACATTTTAGTTTAACCATGTTTTGAAACATTACAAAATGATTTTTGTAGGCTGTCTAAAAATCACAATAGATAGCTGATCCCTACGAGATTACAAGGCAATGGTTCCTTCGAATCAGGAAGCAGAATTCATCCTTGCGATCGAAACAGAAGAGATTTCTAAATCATTACATCCGCACCATTATAATCGCTACAAACACGACCTCATGTTTGAGATGATTGATCTTGATGGTTGCGACAACAACATGACCAATATTATATTAGCAACTATTAGAGATGCTGATGAGCAGTGGAATAATTTTAGAAATAAAAGGTTGGACTTAGTTGGTGAGTTGCTTGGTAGAGAGCTGTGGGCAAATATTCGTCTAAAAGACACTATGGATGTTGATTCCCGACAAGTTCCAACAATGAAAGCTACAATCAGATAGCTTTCGGGTCGATAAGCGGAAAACTGCAAATGGAGGACTTTTCACATAGATCGAGAAGGGTTACAATTCGACGACACTTCCGACAACTGATGGAAACTCTATTCAGCAGTCTTCACAATCTACGGTGAAAGTTACAATCTGACGACTTTCACACTCCACAACAACCAAAGCGAGGATTACCGAACGACGGTCCTTGCAACACCTTACAGAAAAAGTTACAAGTCAACTAGCTCCTTCTAAAACGCGGAAGTCATCCCCGCGTTACAATTCTGGAAGTGCAGGCGACCCCCGCGTTTCCAAGTCACAAATCAAACGTGAGCGACCCTCGCGTTCGTCGGGGTTCAACCCAAACCGACCCCCGCGTTTTCAAGCAAGCTACAAGCCAAAACGCGAGTGACCCTCGCGTTCATCAATGTTCAGCCAACACCCAACCCCGCGTCTCAATCCTAAGACACGAAGTTGGGTTCTGAACGCCAGATTGGGCGTTTGACTTGTTCAAACATAAGTCGAACGGTTTCAGAACTGTTTTCCCACGATCTGAGGAAATCACGTCCACGTAGGAGCGGATTTAGAGGGCAGTTACAACCTCTTATCCCCTTATAAAATCTCAACAAACTCAACTGAGTAAAGGGGTTGGAGGCTGGAGGCTGGTTCTTGGAGGATCGGATTTGGTGATAATCAGATCAGGCGGAGATCCTCAGGATCTCAACCACTCAGCTTTGGCGGTTCAGCAACAGCAGCAGCGAAATCCTTGAAGATAGGATTTTTGAATCGATCTCAGAAGATCAAATCTAAGAGGATTCTTCAACAACAGAATAATAGCTTGATCATTAACCGAATTTTCGGTTCTAACAACTCTATTAACAGAGTTCTAACTCGTTCAGAGTTCTTAAAAACTCGTTGAAGAGTTATTCATAACCTTTTCCACAGAAGTTCATCGTTCCCACGAGATAGGATGGTCAGATCGTCAACGGAGAGCAAATTCGACGTGAACAATCGAAGGAGGCATTTCATCGCTACCAAGAAGAACCCAGTTTTAAACAAAGGAGAGAATCAAATTCGTTCTCTTCTCTTTTGTAATTAAGTTGTAATCGAAATCAAAGAAATACAAGTCAAAATTTCTTTTGTTTTCTTCATTGCAATTTTCTCACATACAAAAGATGGCGACTCCGCTGGGGACTAGCTTTTCCGACGAAGAAGTGGTGGCGCAGTCCGACGTCCACCTCATGGGAACGACTGTAGAAACTCTCGTCGTGGAGTTTGATCAAGCTAAATATGAGGAAGCCTTGTCCTCTGGATCGCTTAGCCCCAAGGCTAAGCGTGGTGTCCGCAAGATCTCCAAGGAGGTCGATTCTGTTGTTGAAACCCCGAAGAAAGCCCTCTCCTTCGGCCAGGAACTCAAACTAGCTCTGCTAGTTGAAAATCCCACCTCCGCGTTAGCTGGAAATACTTCGGACCACAACGGCCTCTGGAGGAGACGAGTTCCATAAGCGTCAACGACGCTGCTGCTAAGGCTTTGAAACAAGCCAAGAAGAACGCCGCTCGCAGACGGAGAAGATCCATACGAGGAGCGCACTTGCGTGAAAGCCGAATGCTGGCACAACGCGAGAATCGCGTTCCTGAAGCTTCACCCGAACCTAGCGTTCCCAAAACAGAACGCTCACTTCGTGGCAATGAGCCCGACTACGAGCCTCGGCTGATACAGCTGAAACGCGACCCTGAGTGGCGTGTTGTTCATTCAAAACACAGCCCTCAGAGGGGAACTGCCGAAACCAAACGCGACCCTCAGGTGCGCGTTCAACGTGACTCTCACGAGTCTGTTTCACCAACCAAACGCGACCCTCAGGGGCGCGTTCAACCAAAACAGGACCCTCAGAGGCCTGTTTCATCATTTAAACGTAGGCCTCGGCCTAATGTTTACAAATCTAAACGCGACCCTCGCGTTATTCTCCAAGAACGCGACCCTAGCGTCGTTCTTCAAGAACGCGACCCTCGCGTTTCTCCTCAAAAACGCGACCACCAAGAGGTCCGCCAAGTTCAGAAGAGTCAGCGTGGTTTTAAAATCCACGTTCGACAAGAACCAATCTCACACACCCAAGGGCAGGTGGTTCCATCTCCACCTCCACGCCCGGGGAAAAGTTCCTCCTAAGTTCCTGATTTGCGGGAATTATTGTCAAGAGGAAAACCAGCGTAGCAAGCAGCTCACTCATGTCAATGTGAGAGGCTTATATCGGCAGTCCTGTCAGAATGCCATTGTTGCGCATCCACACCTCGGTAATCCGTGTTCGACAGGTTAACAAACGTCGTCAGGCCTGCCAAACGACAACGCCGATACAAAAAGAAGGCAGATGAATCTGAGTACCCTCAGGTCACTATCAATATGATTGGTCGAGGGAAAGCCTCGCAACCTGATTCTGAAGAATCGCAAAGGAGTCATTCCCCCACTGTTCGGGAAAGGTGCGAAGAGTTTGAAGGGGTGTACCAACACACCCGAACTCGTACAGGAGCTATTCGCGCGGTTAACTACCAGAGGTTAGCCAAGGGGATCACTTCTAACGAGGAGCATTCGGCAATAGCCGAATCCTAATCTTCTAGTTCTGTTGTAGCTCGTGAAGTCTCTGTTTACACAACAGGGAATCATGAAGACTTAGCTAAGAGAGTTGACGAACATCATGTCATGCTCCAAGCGCAACAGGAGACACTTCTCCAAGTGAAGGATATGTTGGCCCAGCTCCTGGCTGAAAAAGGCCAAAAACCTGAATCTTCCCGGAGGACGACCTCCAAAGGGAAACAAAAAGCGACTGAACATTTGGATCGCGAATCTCACAACCTGGAATCCTCCTCTGAAAACAAGAAAGAGACAGAAAGAGAATTGCCCCCTCAGTCCACCAAAGTGGACGAATTGGAGGCTCGCCTCAATGCAATTGCCAACGGGAGCGAGCTCCGCGAAGAAGGAGTGATACGGCCTTATCTTGCAGAGTGGGATACAGCCCCTTACCCACCAAAGTTTAAGGCCCCTACCTTGCAACCGTTTGATGGCACATGATCGCCGAACCAGCACATTTACTACTTCAAATCCCAGACTGGAGATGTGGTAGCAAATGACGCCATCTTGACCCGCTTATTCATCGGCACTCTTAAAGGAGTTGCCTTTGAATGGTTTATGAAGCTGCCTGCTGGCTCTATTCAGAAATAGATAGACTTGGAAAGGCTATTCTTGACCAGGTTCTTTGAGGATGACACGGAAGTCTCGGTCCCGACTCTTCTCGCCACCAAACAGAAGAAGGGAGAGTCCATCAAGGCCTATGTGGAGAGGTTCCGCAGCATGGCATTGCGATGCCCCTCAGGTATGACCCAATCAACCTTGGTTGAAACTTGCAGGCACAACTTGCAGACCCAACTCCTTGCTCAGATGGGAGTAGCAGAGTGTCGCTCCTGGAGACAACTAGTTTCACAAGGAGAACAAGCTGAAGAGATAGTGACGTGAGTCAAAGCTGAAGAAGTGCCACAACCTAAGCCGCAGCAGCAACGCAATCAGCAAAATGCCCAGCGGTCTAAGGGAAAAGAGACTTTAGCAGCCGACTACACGCGAGTACCACCGCCCA
Source organism: Asparagus kiusianus (assembly GCA_022839385.1). NCBI lineage: Eukaryota > Viridiplantae > Streptophyta > Magnoliopsida > Asparagales > Asparagaceae > Asparagus > Asparagus kiusianus. The sequence goes on along the minus strand of BQKN01000106.1, from coordinate 527,391 downwards.
ATAAGCAAGGCAAGGCGCCAAATCAACAAAGAGCGCCCAAGCAGTATTCGTTCAAAGAAGAGCATGTGGACACCCTGTTCCAGTTACTTCGAAAGAACAACAAGCTACAGTTGCCTGAAATCAGGAAGCCGGATGAAGCAGGGAAAGTGGATGACCCTAACTATTGCCGTTATCACAGATTCCTTGGGCATCCTACCAAAAAATGCTATGTCTTCAAAGACATCTTGCAGAATTTGGTAAATGCTAATGTGCTCACCTTGAAGCCAGAACAGAAGACCGTGTCTACCAACTTGATAGCGGTCCAATTCGGCGACTTCCCACCGGTGACCACCGCAAATGGCATCGTTCCCGTTCATAAGGGAGAGATGCACCTGAAGAATGTTGACTTGCATAGTCAGAAGAACAGGGGGTTGGTACCCCTCACAACCCCAAAAGGAAAAATCATGTGGGTCCACCCTGACCTGCTAAGAGATCAACAATGGACGAACACCTCGTCCAAAAAGAAAGGAGGCAAGGCTAAGTCTTCCAATATGATTAGCCCCTCCATTACTGAAAATGATGATCACCTCAAACCTCTCACCGATTCAGAAGAAGAGAGGATTGTCCTGGCAGCATACCCGGACACAACCCTGGCACTCGGTCAGGAAAAGCTTATTTGAGGGATTACGGCCAGAATGCTCCAGAAGTGGAAGAACATCCCAAGACGCTGGGGGTTCTGTGCTGAAGAAGCCGGTTGACAAAGGCAAACAAAAGGAGCTCCGGTTCAATAAAAATCTTCACCAAGAATCCGGAGAGTCGAGCGCTCCCTTCCAATTCAACGTCATGGCGCAACTGGCCAACATACCGGCCAGGATTACCTTATATGAGCTCCTGAGGTTATCCAAAACTACCAAGGAAGCTCTGATCGAAGCATTGAAGAATACAGAGAGCTTCATCACACAAGTTGCCCCAATCCCTGAAGCCTCTGAGGATCAGCCTACCTGCAATGTCTGCAAGCGGCGAGAAGTTTACCCTACATATCCTTCACTCAGGAAGATATGAAGGTCAAACACCAACACGACAGACCGTTATACTACACGGGGTATATCAGATCCTCCGAAATCAGTCGTGTCCAAGTAGACCCGGGCTCAGCACTCAGCATCATGCCTTACAGGGTCATGCAGGTCTTAGGAATCCCTATACATCGGCTGAACACAACTCAGACAACCATCTTCGGGTTCAACGCAAACAGTACTCGGCCCCTGGGGAAGATCAAACCCAGGTGTCAAATCGGAGACCTTAAGTCCGAAGTGACTTGCTACATCATAGATGCGGACGCGTCCTACAATCTCTTGTTAGGACGACCATGGATACATGCAAATTGCATAGTCCCATCTACTCTGCATCAGGTCATGAAGTATGCCAACGACGAGGGGGAAGTTCGAACTCTAATTGCAGAAAAATACCCCTTCCGAGGAGTCGAGAATTTCCACACCGACTCCGTCTTCTACCTGGAATCCCAGGAGAAAGAAGATGTAGACAGCGATAACGAAGCTGACATTGAACCAGATCCTGAGGAAGATTGTCCTTAGGAATTAAACTTTGATGTAATGGGTCCAAGTGAGAGTGATAATAATGTACCGAGTGGGGGCGAGTGGTGCATTAATGAAGATTTTATTTTGGCGTACTTGTCTGATGTTCCTTCTAAAAATAAACAAATAGTGAATAATCCTAATGCAGGTACCAACCCATGGCACGTATTGTGCGCAGAGGCATCACTCACATTGCCAATCGAGTCATCTTTCGTTTCAGATGAAGAAATAGAAGATGCACGGATGGTTTTCTTCAAAGTCCTATCCAAAAAGAAAGGGCGGAAGCCGATCTGTTTCGGGAAGGTCAAACCCATACAACTCAAACGAGGAAGTTCAGAGGAAGATGATGGAGTTCCTCAATTCCATTATCACGAACCTATCTCCCTCCGGTTAATGAAACAAATAGGGTATGACTTTGACGAAAAGCAGGGTCTAAACTTCTGGAAGGGAAGGCGAACACCAATCCGAATGTCCCTAACCCCCGAAGGGAAACCCCCAGATTACTACCAAAAGACTAGAAGGGGTTTAGGATTTGTCACACCTCCCGCTGTCTCAGAGAATGAAATAAGTAATTATCTGCGTCGGGACCACTCATCCGGAACATCTGCATACGAGTTTGATGTCAGTGTCGGACCTTTCTATAGAGATCTGACCGTGAATATGGTTTCAACTAGTCACCCAAATGAAGACGCAGGGGGTGATGAAGAACTAATTGAATCAACCAGTGATCCTTGGATCAAACGCCTCAACGTCTTGTGGGATATGCGGTTTGAGCAACGCGAACCACCTACTGAGGACAAAGTGGTCCAGATTAACATGGGAGATGAACAGGACCCCAAACCAATTTTCATAAGCGAAAGCTTATCACCATCTGAGAAAAAAGATCTTGTATCTCTCATCCGAGAATATATAGATGTCTTTGCTTGGAATTATGAAGACATGCCTAGTCTTGACCTAAAAGTGACCACGCATCGTCTCAATATCGATCCGGATGCAAAACCCGTTAAACAACAACAACGTAGGTTTCGTCCGGAAATCATGGAATCAATCGAGTCTGAAGTGAAAAAGCTTATAGACTCAGGTTTTGTCAGGGAAGAACAACACCCAGACTGGGTAGCCAACATTATTCTAGTTCCCAAGAAAAACGGTAAGGTTCGTATATGTATCGACTTCCGCGACCTTAACGCAGCTTGTCTGAAAGACGAATTCCCGCTTCCTATCACGGACGTTATGATCGATAACACCTGCGGATATGAAAGAATGTCTTTTATGGACGGATTCTCCAGGTATAATCAAATCAAGATGTATCCGGAAGATGAGAAACATACTGCATTCAGAACATCGCTGGGGTGTATTGCTACACAGTGATGCCCTTTGGCCTGAAAAACGCAGGTGCAACTTATCAACGTGCAATGAACGCTATTTTCCACGAACATCTGCGTAAGAAGATAGAGTGCTACGTCGACGACATAGCGGTGAAAAGTCAAAGTAAGGATGATCATCTTGCAGACTTGAAGACAATGTTCGAAATCATGCGGACACATCAGCTGAAGATGAACCCTACAAAATCATTTCTCGGAGTATTAAGTGAAAAATTCCTAGGATTTATTGTCACGTCCAAGGGAATTTCTCTAGATCCAGAGAAAGTGCGCGCCATCCAAGACACGTCGCCGCCAAAGAATCTCAAAGAGCTCAGAGGTCTGCAGGGCAGATTGGCCTACATCCGAAGGTTCATATCTAACCTCTCGGGGCGCTGCCAACCTTTCTCGAAGCTTATGAAGAAAGGAGTATCCTTTGTTTGGGATGGGGAATGTCAAAAAGTGTTCAAGGAGATCAAGAAATATCTCACCTAGCCACCTGTTCTCGTGGCCCCTATATCAGGAAAACCATTCGTGTTATATGTGAGGGCTATGGATCATTCTCTAGGAGCGTTATTGGTCCAGAACGATGATCAAGGCCAAGAACAAGCCATTTATTATCTAAGCAGAACCATGATGGGAGTCGAACACCGGTATAATCCGGTCGAAAAAGAATGTCTTGCTTTGGTATTCGCGGTTCAAAAGATGCGACATTACCTAGTCGGACAAACAATTCATGACATCTCTAAGGTGAATCCCTTGAGAGTCTTGATGACGAAACCATCGTCTCTAAACTGCCGGCTTGCAAAGTGGGCCATACTCTTGTCACAATATGACATGCAATTCATACCCCAAAAAGCAGTCAAGGGTCAAGCATTGGCAGACTTCTTAGCCGATCACCCGGTGCCAGGTACATCTAAGCTCTATGAAGAATTGCCCGACGAAGTCGCCGAAGCTTGTATTGCTCAAGAATCTACACAAGTATGGAAATTATTCTTCGACGGTGCATCTAGAGCAAACCCTCATGGAGCAATTACTGCGGGAGTAGGAGTGGTGTTCGTCTCTCCTAACGGTCACATAATCCCAAGAGGATTTTCCCTAATCGAACCTTGCACTAACAATGTAGCTGAGTATAATACTTTGTTACTAGGGATGCAACTTGTTGAAGAACTTAATATTCGGCATCTTGAGGCTTATGGTGACTCTCAGCTCATTGTAAATCAAGTCCGAGGGGAATACGAAGTACGTCATGAGGATTTGATCCCGTACTACTTTGCAGTGCTGAAGCAGGCTAAGAAGTTCGAGGGATTCTTTATTAAATACATCCCACGGGCCCAAAACGCTTACGCTGATACTTTGGCTTCATTGGCAACTTCGCTGGCATTACCGCCAGGTACCGAAACTACGATCCTCATCGCAGGGCGTGAACTATACTGCTCTAAGATTCCTATGGAAGGAGATCCAGACAAGACGATGACGGAAGAAGTCTGTACAACCTCTATAGAATTCGAGTCTAGAGATTGGCGATTTCCATATATTAACTATGTCCTATACGGAATTTTGCCCGATGATCCTAAGGAAGCGGCCGCCATCAAACGAAAGGCCCTCCGATTCTATTACGATGCAGTCTCTCAGACTCTGTATCGTAAATCCCATGATGGGGTTTTACTTCGATGTCTTTCTCGAAAGGAAGCAAGGGAAGCTATTAAAGAAGCTCACAACGGAATGTGCGAAGCCCATCAACCCGGAGCTAAATTAGGAGATCGCCTCCGTAGAATTGGCTATTACTGGCCAAAGATGTTCTCAGACGTGGTTGACTATGCTAAACGTTGTCACACGTGCCAAATTCATGGGGATTTTATCCACCAAGCACCTGGGAATTTACATCCCACATCTGCATCCTGGCCATTCGAAGAATGGGGCATGGATATCGTCGGACCGATTTGCCCTCCGATGTCCAAGGGACACCGGTTCATCCTAGCCGTAACCGACTATTTCTCCAAATGGGCGGAGGCTATTCTGTTGAAAGAAGTCAAGACTTCGAATGTGATCAAGTTCATCAAGCATCACGTCGTTTACCGTTTTGGAGTCCTGGGGCGAATAGTTCACGAAAACGGGACACAGTTCATCAGCTTTGGGTTTCAGAGATTTTGTGACAAATTCAGAATCCAAAGTGTCACATCTACAGCATATTATCCGCCAGTAAATGGTCTTGCAGAAGCTTTCAACAAAACCATAGCGAAACTTCTCAAGAAGTTTGTTTCCAAGAGCCGACGTGATTGGGATGAAAGGCTCAGCGAATGTCTGTGGGCTTACCGCACGATGGTGAGGACCCCTACGAGAGCTACACCATTCTCTCTAGTATATGGCTACGAAGCTGTATTGCTATTAGAGATCCAAATCCCTTCTCTGAGAGTCGCGATCACGACGGGACTAACGGAGGAAGAAAAACATCAACGGCGTCTGCAAGAACTTGAAGCCCTAGACGACAAACGACTTCAAGCTCAGCAGATCGAATTGTATCAATCCCGTATTTCCAAAGCCTACAACAAAAAGGTTAAAGAGCGGGTCTTCAAGAAAGGCGATTTGGTTTTGGCCAACAGACGACCCATAGTGATGACACACAAAACCAAAGGGAAGTTCAATCCTAAATGGGAGGGGCCCTTCGTAATAGAATCAGTTTATTCGAATGGAGCCTATCGCCTTATCAATCAAAAAGGAGACAGGCTCATGATGCCAATCAATGGGAAATTCCTAAAGAGATACTTCCCGTGAATCATGTAGCCCCCTAAACTCTAGCTAAATCAGGCTGGGAGTTGCCAATTTATAGTGTAATTCTATTTGTATTTCGTCATGTTAACACTACACCTCTGACGATTGAAATTTTCTGGAATTATTCCAAGTAATAATAAAGAGAATTTCGTTTTCATATTGAGTTAACACTATATTTACAGCAGTTGCATTACTTTTCATTGTCTTGAATCATATTTCGACAAAAAAGATGATGAAAACCAAAATGATATCATTCTCATTCAACATTGTTAATTCGAATACAAAATGACGATGAACGAAATGAAAATGATACAAAGTCTCTTAGCAAAAAAAAAAAGATGCAAGACCTAAGCATCAGGCTTCATCAACTTAAGAGATTTTAGCCTGGACTTGAAGGCAGAGAGTTTCTTTTCATGAGCCGCCTTGACCTGTTCCTTGATTTCTCTCCTGAGCTTAGCTTCAACAGGAACAGCGGCAACAATGCTTCTACGAATCCTTTCAGCTGCATGGAGTGTGCGGCAAAAATCAGTATAGATGTGATCGCTTTGAAGCCCAAACCTTCTTCTAGCATCCTCATATTGAGCTAATTGGGCTTTCTTCCGGTCCAACTCAGCCTCCAATCGAGCGATGTCCTTTTCAATAGCACGAATATCAGAGACAACTCCTTTGATGTCAGTATATACCCGAGTATGCTGCCTCCGTAAGAGAGATATGCGAGCCTTCTTATCAGACAATTCCTCACGGAGGATCTCTCGAGAATGCGACTTCGAAATCATGGCCAAAGAAAGAGCTGCCTCCACTTCAGAATCCAGATTGGTGTGCTGCAGCTTCTTCAAAGCTGTCAACTCTGCTTGCAAGAAAGTGATTCCTCCCTGACAGTGCTCAGTCCATGACGCATCCCCTTTATCCTAGATTTTATCCAAGCACTTGGTCAGGACAGGCTCACAATCCTCAAAAGAAGCACCATCAACACGGACAACATTAATAGTCGTCTGCATCCACTGCTCCAATTCCTCAATCAGTTTCTTTAAAGCTCGCGAGCGAGGAGGGGGAATGGCTGGATAGATCGGACCCGCATGTTCATCCTGAACAGGCAATGGAGCGACTTCGGAAGAAGAACTTTCATGCGTACCTTCGTCCAGAGAAAGAGAAGGAGAAGTAGATTCGAACCCCCCAATGGGCAGTGCCTCTTCGACTTCAGCGTCCTCGGGAATCGGAGAGATCGATCGAAGCGTTTCGTCCTCCCTATCAGTCAAACACGCAACAGACGCAGACTTCATCGCGTCTCCTATTGACTTGGCCCTCTTGGAATTTTTGGCTATGACAGGCAATCGTTTACGAACCCTCCTGTCATACTCGCCTTGCTCAGCAGCAGAAAGAGCCATCTTACCCGATCTCAGAAGACGAGGTTCAGGAACAGGCGCTTCTGGAATTGGCTTTTCTTCGGGAGAGTCAGCAATCGGTGTTCCCTCTTCGATCCCCATAGGAATTTCTTCCTTAGGAGGTTCGATGGTGGACAAATTCCTAGGAGCTTCAACGGCTCCGGTTGTTTCTTGTTTGCAGGATAGATATTCTTCTACCCCCGGCAAACGAGTGTTGGAAGAACGACTCCTCGAACGATACAACGCCCGAATTTCACTTATACATGAAGTATAAATATCATACCCCGGGACTTGGGAGACTTCTTCAAACCAGTTGCGGAAATCGGCAACAGTGGAGCAGCCAGGCGGCGAATTGGGTAAAGTGAATTGCGCATGAGTTCCCCCGGCAGAAAAGAAGTACCATGCACGAGCTCCTTCATATAAATTCCCAATCTGAGCTAACGCCGGGTTAGGATTGCCAACATAGAGTTGGTCATATCCAAACTGTCTGGCGAACCGAGAAGGCACATAAGGCTCAATGAAGCACTTATCCCGCAAGCGGTAGACCAGGTAGCCCAACCTGATCATAAGAAGCCAGTTGAATGTGCCTTCTTCCAGAGAAGACGAGCCCTCAAAAAGCAAGTCCATGAAGCGGGCATTCTCCACGTCAGCTCCGTCAAAATTAGGAGCGCAACAGAAGACCCGGTAATTGTCTTCCCGGGACAGAAGCTGTCGAGCCCTGACTATATAAGAATTAGTCCATGTGGCCGACTCTAATTTCTATACGAAGGGAATATAAGCGTCATCGCCCTCGTATATTCCCGTCATCAATGAAGGGTAATGTAACACGAACCAGGCCACTAGATACGTGTACGGCATTGGTATACGTGGTGGAGGAGCTCTCCCGGCTTTCTTCCTGGTAGCCGTAATTCTTGAAGCACTGAGAAGTTCTGAGGTTAACATCCTCAGGCCATTCTGTATACACCCAACCATAGCAGTAAGGAGACTCACAGGTCTCCCATGTGCTAGCAAGGTAGCTGGATACACAACCTCAGCCAATATCGCTTCAATTGGTTTTGTCGGTACCACGCACCGCTTCAACCAAATCATGAAGAAGCCTGCAAGAAGAGCCGTGTCAGAGATAGGAACTGTGGCTTGGTGGTGGAAACTTTCAAATTCGACACCAGCCTCAAAATCACCCTCTGCATGCTCTGTCCTATAGGTAGCACTGGAAGCCTTAATTCGAGCTTTGGTATCCTTACGAGAGATAACTGCAACACGAGATACGGCTATATCTTTCCGGTTTAAATTCTGAAAGAGGTATTCCGCCCACGTGGTATGCATAATGCCCCCTCCACGCATCCTAAAGACTTGAGCACATATGTGGAAGTGGCACATCAACTCCCAGAAAGTAGCATAAATTTCTGGGTGCGCCAACCTCAGTCGGGAAAGCTCTTCGGTAGTGGGGATGAACTCCTCGTAAGGTGTTTTTCCAAGCGGCAACCCCGACGCTGCCTGCATCTCATGAAGAGCAAAACCTAACTCTCCTGTAGGTGTGAAAAATGTGCAGCTGTCCGGATTATATTTCTCTAACATAGCGAAGAAATTGTGGAAACTCTGCACAACTCCCCGTCGAACAGCTAATACAGGAATTGTGAGACCCGATTGAGCGAGCGATTCCTTAAGCTCCCCAAGAACAAAGTCAACCATACGGGTCCACTAACCTCCTTCTCCAGAACAAACCCATCCAGGGGACCTGAACATTTGGGTAGAGAATTCACCCTGAGTTGCAAGGAATTGGCGAATAAAGATGTTCGCTGGACGTGGCATCTCCTGAACCAGCTCCTTCTTCTCGAACAAACCAGGTCTTAACCCCTTGAGTTGTCCCCCGATTTGTGTACGAGCTCGCTGACCAAATCCAAACGACACATTTTCCTTCTCTTTGACTATGTCGAAAGTCAGACTCCGACGGCGGCTTGCATTCAAAAAGTAAGAGAGGGGTACATCCTCTTCATGTTCGGAAGGAAAAAGTAGCGATTATCAACTTTCCACAACAGCTTCGAATCTTCTGCATGTATGAGGTGATCATCGATGGATATTCGATCTCCGAAGATGAACGCCGGTTTGGGAAACTGGGCATGACCAGCAGGGGTCTCCATGTCTAAATCAGTGATCAAAATTCTAAGAGTAGAACATCGAGGGGACCTAATCATGACCGTTCTTTCCGAGTCGGCGAAAGTACAAAGCGGAATTATGTTGTGAAGGCTGAAAATTTCATTCGCATCAGGCCCGCCAATATACCCAAAATGATGCTCTTGTGAAAGCGGCACGTTTGGTAGAAGCACTGCACAATCAAAAGCAGATGTTAGCAGCTATTAGCGAGCTATCGACATAAAGATAGAACCCAAAACATAATGGGTTAAAGTCTCATGTTAAAATCTCCAACGCGAGGGTTGAGCCTCGCGTCAGAAGTCTCAAATGTGAGAGTCGAACCTCGTGTTGAAAAATTAGAACGCGAGGGTCAGGACCCAAAGGGGATCCCAACCCCGCGTTTTCTTCGAGTTAAAACGAGTCATCTTCCTCGTTATCAAGAACCCATCTAGGGTTTTTAGAAAACTTGCCAAAGCAAGTTATTTCGGTCAGCACTCACCACGACAGGGAGGCCCCTGCGAAGGCGGAGACGACGACGATGTTCCTGCACGAACAAGAACACCGCCGGCGTCCTCAGCCGATGGTGTTTCGGAAGTCGATCTGACGACTTTCTTGGAGCTCGAGCCTACTCTTCGAGGCGCCATTGATGCAGTCAATCGGAAGGAATGCTCTTGAACGAAAGAGACGAAGTTCGTCCGAGATCTCACCAAAATCAAACAAGATTTCTCGTTCTTGGAAATGATCGAAAGTGGAAAGAGTCGAATGACTCTTGACGTGACCACTCAGGTCTATTTATAACAGCTATCAAGCTGTTAAGATGGTTCGGGACTCTAAAAGAATCCCAACCGTTTTATATTTTAAAATGTAAACCTTTTACGTTTTTGGATAAGGTCAGTTAAGACTTTAATCTCAACGCGAAGTTCACCCCCACGTTCAAACGCTAGGCTCAGACCAGCGTTATGAAGGTTTTTAACCTCGCGTTTCATACCTCAAACGCAAGAGTCACCTTCGCGTTGTAACTCTTCTAAATGAAGAGCCCATCCTTGATATTTATCCTCTAAGTTCATGGATTTTTTCAACAGAGTGCGTTTAAAACTCTGTATCTCCTTAACTCATCAGGTTAATATTACACCTCAGATGGTCATCACCCTAACAGAGATTGAATTTAGTTATTATCACTACCAATATGACTACAATTCCTCTGCAAATGTCTATTTATCGATTCTCATCAATAGAACGATAAATCTCCAAAATTATCCAAATCCTGGTTAATTGATCAACTCTCCTCAACGGAATATCAAATAACCAATTGACCCAATTCGTTTCAGTGGGATCTTGTTCAAATCATAAGTGATACAATTCGTCACCCTGGTGATAAAACACTTAGCAGTTCTCCTCAGTGAGACGCTATAATATTCTTTCCCTACAAATGTCACGTTAAAATTACACCTCTGACAAAATCAATTTATCGATTCTCATCAATAGAACGATAAGTCCTCAAAATTACCCTGATCGCAATATTTCTCATGTCACGTTAACCTCGCACCTCTGACAAAATCAACTTATCGATTCTCATCAATAGAACGATAAATCCTCAAAATTGCCGTGATCGTAATATTTCTCATGTCACGTTAACCTCGCACCTCTGACAAAATCAACTTATCGATTCTCATTAATAGAACGATAAGTCCTCAAAATTGCGCTGGTCGCAATATTTTAAATGTCACGTTAAAATTACACCTCTGACAAAATCAACTTATCGATTCTCATCAAGAGAGCGATAAGTCTTCAAAATTGCCCTGATCGTAATATTTCACCTGTCACGTTAAAATTACACCTCTGACAAAATCAACTTATCGACTCTCTTCAATAGAGCGATAAGCCCTCAAAATTGCCCTGATCGCAATATTCCCCTTACCAAGTCAGAACTACATCTCTCGCATTTATAGACTTCTTTCAGTGTTTAAAACCAAAATAACACGGGAAGGATTCTGCTTTGCAACTTGATTCTGGGAGAATAATCAAATATTTGTCCCCAGCAGTTGAAAATTTTCTAGAGTTATCTTACGATAGAAAATTTTCGAGTATTCCTCGTGATTCGTTGTTTAAAATCAAGACATGATAAATGCAAGGAACACTAAAGGATCAATATCACTTTTTTATTCAAAAGCCAAAAGAAAGTGATACAAGACAAACTTGTTCTTATCAAAAGAACCTTACAAAAAAAACAAGTTCACTCACGCATCAAATCAAAAGCTGTGAGTTGAGTCCTGAGCTCAGCTAATTCTTTCTCGTGATTAGCTCGCACTATAGCTTCAGCCTTGGCTCGGAGTTCATCCGCACTTGGTATGATAATGGCTGCTACTTCATTCCTGGCCTGCTCCAGGGCTTGGACCTGCAAATGATATTCCAAAGTACCGTTTGCATTCTGGGTACTGAGGATATTGACAACATTTTCTTCATGAGAAACTTCAGCCTTTAAGCGTAAGACTTCAGCTTCAGCTTCGACGAGTCTATCACGAAGCGAATTCAGAGAAGTAGTCGAGCGTTCTAGTTCTTCTCGCTTTTGAATATTACACTCACAAAGCTCCGCAACCTGGCGCTCTTTTTCAGCTAAGTCCCGTTCTAGTGTTTCTCGGTGTATCACTTCAGCAACCTGAAGACTAGCCAGAGTTGACATAATTTGCGGCTGAAGGTCACTATGACCCATGGTCTCGAAGCGTTGTAATTTCTCCTCCAAACGAAGGATAATCTCTAAGCAGCGCTCGAACCATTGAGTTTCGCCCACGCTCCTGACCCCGTTTAAGCCCGCCTCCAGAAGAGGTCGAAAGGAATTCAAAGTTCCTTGACCATTCATCAGGGACTCAACCACCGTCTTCACAAGACTGTTTAGATACACTAAAGAGATTTGAAGGAATTTAGGTGCATTAGCGAGACTACAAACTGCACCCGAAGATACCCCTTCAGCAGCTGAGATTGGTGCGTTAAGATGATGGCTAGCGGGCGATCCAGGTGCCGAAGCTGCAGAAGCAATTGAAATGTTCAGTTGCGAAGGACTTGTGGTCAAAGCCATCAATGCCTTCGCTTGAGATGAGCTTGGCCCAGCCTCTGTTGGAGTGAGTGAGATCTTCATCACCGCTTTTGATGAAGCGTCCACCGCAGAAGAGTCATGCAAAGCTTGTCCCTGCAAAGGGGCTGACACTGGCTCAAGCTGCTGTTCCTGAGGAGGAGTCACTACAGTGGTCTCAGGCAATGCTGTAGGCGAAGTAGTTGTCTCGGATAAGCCAGGTAAATGTTGTTCTGGTAAAGGAGTCGATGCCGGCGCAAGTTCTTGCTCTAAATGAGCAGCAAAAGTAGTCCCAGGGGTAGGTGAACCTGCACGAAAAAACGGTCGGAACGCGGAAAAAGCGTGCAGAATAAGTCGAAACAAACTAAGCTTACCGGTGAGATAGAAAGGAGTATAACCAGATGCCTTATCAGATGGAACCTTGGGATCGTCATCGAAAATGGTTATGTCGTCCATGGAGTTATGCTCCTCATCTTCCACATCATTACCTGGCAAGTTGCTAACTTCAGCATCCTCACCATCTCTATCTTCGT
>BQKN01000106.1:420034-476333 GCA_022839385.1 Asparagus kiusianus | reverse complement strand
TTGGGCTCAAATTGGTAGCTCTTCCCTTCTGCGAGCATTGTGTTACAAGTAGGCAGCATTGGCTAAAGTTTAACACATCGAGTTCTAGAAACAATGCTATTCTAGAACTAGTTCATTCTGATGTATGCTAAGTATCAATTACATCCATGAGAGGAGCAAAGTATTTTATATTCTTTATTGATGATTACTCCAGAAGATGTTGGGCGTACCCTATCAAGAAGAAGGTATATATGTTCTAAGTCTTTAAAACTTACAAAGAGCGAGTGGAGCTTGAATTTTAAAAGAAGATCAAATACTTGAGGTCTAATAATGGAGGAGAATACACAGACAGTGAATTTTTATTACATTCTGTAAGCAAGAAGATATCAAAACACAATTCAGTAATGCATATACTTCTTAACAAAATAGAGTAGCGAAGCGGATGAATAGAACTTTGTTGGAAAGAACAAGAGTAATGTTAGACATTGTAAATTTGGATAAAGTTTTTTAGGCAGAAGTAGTAAAAATCACCTATCATGTAGTGAATCGATACCATCAACCGTAATATAGTTAAAAACACCGATGGAGATGTGGACTGAGAAGCCAACTAACTATTCAAACCTCCATATATGTAGAAGTCCAATATACTTAATGTACAATGCCCAAGAAATTATAAAATTGAATTCAAAATCAAAGAAATCTATATTCTTAGGGTATGCTGACAAAGTAAAGAGGTATCGCTTGTAGGATCCCGTTATCCGCAAGGTTATCGTCAGCAAAGATGTTATTTTTGTAGAGAACCAATTACAATATAAAGAGAAAGAAAGATGTTCAAGGAAGAACTCAGAAACTATAGCTGTTCAGGTAGAAAATGATCCAAATTCTTGTGAAGCAACACCAGAGTATGATGTATAAGAAGTAATCGAGTCTCAGGCTCTAGAAGTTTGAAGGTCAACTTGTGGGAGAAAACCACCAACTTGGCACTCGAAGTATATTACGGAGAGTCATATTACATATTGTCTTCTAACAGAGGATGGAGAGCCATCAACTTTCCATAAAGCTATAAATAGCACAGATGAATCTTTGTGAATGGAAGCAATACAAAAACAAATTGAAGCTCTTCATAAGAATTAGACTTGAGTACTTATGTCACTACCACAAGGAAGAAAGACTATTGAAAATAAATGGGTCTACAAGATCAAGCAAAATGGAGATGATCAAGTGGAGCGATATCGTGCTAGATTGGTAATAAAACGATATGCAAGAAAAAAAAAGGTATTGACTTTAACGAAATATTTTCTCCTGTAGTTTGACTTACAACAGTCTGAATAGTCCTGACTATGAGCACTATATTTGACTTACATCAAGAGTAGCTAGATGTGAAAACAATATTTTTTATGGAGATCTTAAAGAAAAAAATTGTGTGCTCCAACCAGAAGGTTTCAAAGAAAAGGAAAAAGAGAAATTGGTTTTTATGTTGAACAAATCTCTGTACGGTCTAAAGCAGGCGCCGATGTGTTGGTACAAGAGATTTGATTCATTCATCAAGAATCTTGGATACAACAGACTTAATTAAGACCCTTATGCATATTTCAAGAAATTTGGTGAAAATAACTTTATTATGTTATTGTTGAATGTTGACGACATGTTAGTTGCAAGGCCCCAACAAAGATTGTCTCAAAGAATTAAAGGCACAGTTGGTTAGGAAATTTAAAATGAAGGATTTAAGATCTGCAAACAAGATTCTAGGAATGTATATTTACTGAGACAGAATTAATAGGATGATTTGGATTTCTTAGAAGAATTATTTTAAGAAAATCTTGCGGCGCTTCAACATGCAAGATTGTATGTCAGTTTTAACCCTTCTTCCAATTAATTTTAAGTTATCCTCTACTATGCGTCTTAGTAGTGAAGAGGATAGGATGGAGATGTCTTGACCACCGTATGCATTAGTAGTGGAAAGTCTAATGTTCGCCATGATTTGTACAATACTAGACATTATACAAGCAGTGGGAGTGGTTAGACATACATGGCGAATCCTTGTAAAGAGCATTGGAATGCTGTAAAGAGAGTCCTAAGATACATCAAGGAAACCTTAAATGTTGCATTATGTTATGAGGGATCATATTTTATTGTCAATAAATATATTGATTCTGATTATACAAGTGATCGTGATAATAGAAAATCCACCCCAAGCTATACGTTTGCACTTGTTAGCAGAGCTGTAAGCTACGTTTTAAAATTGCAGTCAGTTGTAATTACATCAATAACAGAGGAAGAATATGTCGTAGCCATACAAGCTAGTAAAGAGACAATATGGTTGAGAATGATACTGGAGGAACTCGGGCTTGAACAAAAGAAGATTTTTCTATTTTGTGATATCCAGAGTGCTTTACTTTTGGTAAGAAATCCAGATTTTTATTTAAAGACAAAACACATTTAATTTTAGTATCACTTCTTTCATGAGAAAGTGAAAGAAGAAACAGTGGATATGAAGAAAATTCACACTAATAATAACTTAGCAGATTTTTTGATAAAAATAGTCAATGCTGACAAATTTATTTGGTGTCGATACTCTTGTAATCTCTTGGAGACGTGAGCAACATGAAGATGACAAGATAGAAAAAATAGTGTGAAGATATGATTAATTTTTAATCAAATCTTTAAGTGGACGAATGTTAGAAAGCACTATAGTAAATACCAACCATAGATCCACTAGCTATTACTATAGTAATATTGTAGCAACAGTACATACCTAACACAATATCACCTATATGTAGCCCTCCTAGCTATTACTATAGTAATATTGTAGCAACAGTACATACCTAATTTTTTTAGTATATAGGCTTGATTATGTCACACAAGTTCACATATGGTTTCTCAATTTATGTGTATGTATTTTTGCTCATGATGATCAAAAGATGATTACATGACATACTATTTACATGAGATATTTTACGTAAGAATTTCACACACCTATTTCTATACCTATCATATTTTGTAATGTGAAATAGTGGTGGAGAGTCTCATATTTGATTTATAGATATTTTTTGGTTATGCTAAATATTTTTGAAATTTTTTTTTTCACTTGGCTAATGCACAATCATTTATCTTTATATAAGGTAAAGTGCATTTATTTTAAATATCAATTAAATAATAAGAGTGTATATATTAAAAGATAATCAAAGATCCATGCTCTTATAAAATCTACGAAAAAATTGAGTGTATTTATTAAAAATGGTAAAAGACTAATACTCGTGATTTGTGTTTGTGCATATCTCAAATGGTAGTCATCCTATACTGAATATATTTTACATCTAGAGATGGTATGGATCATCATCTTCCAAACGATATCTTTCTTCCTCCTAAATCCTGTATGATTGAGGAGATGGGGTGCACTTTGTCCTTAGACTCTAAGGTTGAGATAGTTCAAGTCTTATTACTACTCAATATTGACTTTGATATACTTAAATTTGTCCAGTAAACTAGTTAGGTCTTTTCACTATATATTTACACACTTTACACTGATATTTGATCTTTTGTTGTGTTTGTTGATGTGTTTTCTCTTGTATTCGTATATTTTATCATTAAATTTTGATCATTTGTTTTAATTTTCTATTAACTTTTATGTGAATTGGTGTGCTTTTCTCTTCCATACACCTATTGGATGATTTTTTTATTTAAAGTTCTCTTGTATTAAGTATATCCATTGGTGTATTTTTTACTTTTGCTAATAACAAAAACGGGAGAATTTGGTAAAATTTGATATTTTTTGCATGAGTGAGTTTTTCTCTAAGTGGATTCATGTTTTACTTTTTTTTTAAATTATTTTTTGAAATATTTGATATATTATTTTTGTGGGAATTTTACCATACATGTGCTTGATTACACTTTTCATGAATGTGTTAAGGTAGGGAAAGCTTTGCATATCATTTGTTTATTTGTGTTTATTATTACTATTTATATATATTTCAAATATGGGTGAATTTTGGTATTTTAAATTTTAAATTGGTTATTTATCAAACGGGAAGATTGTTAGAATGTAGTTTGTGTAATATCTCTTGTTTGAGTGATAACAAACTCTTATTTGGTATTTGAGATGATATAGTACAGGTAAATAAAGGTGCAAAAAGTGTACGAGACAAAACGACTCAAAAATCAGCTCAAAAGCTGATTTTAGCCTTCTCTATTAATGGTAGGCATTCACCATCAATGATTAAGAAGAGATCATCAGTAGTCAACAAGTGTTATTGATGTTTTTTACCCTAGAGATATTTATATTATCGATGGGCCTCTCAACCATTAATGGGGCCTTGACACCATCGATGGTCGAGAGCCTCCATTGATGGAAAACACGACAGATTGTAGTTTTTTAGATTTAACCTTAGCCGTTAATCATTTCTTTTATCTCCAATCTCTATTGAGCTTAGAATATCTTATTCTTGACCTACTAGGGACTATATATCATTGAAAGAAATAGAAAGAAGAGGAGAGTTCTAGGATTTTAATTTGTGAGAGATTCAATTGAAGGATTTGGCCTCCTGAACTTTGAAAAACTCTTGTCGTGCATAACAACTTTAGATTATTTCAGTAAGGAGAATTGTCCATGGATTAATTCTCTACATTATCCTTCGTCGGCCTACACTTATATTCATCGAAGGATGGTTTGTTTAACAAAAGAGCTATAAGATCTTTCTAATATTCTGAGCTTTAATTATTTGTGGTGGTTTTGTTTAGAACTTGTTTTTACGACATATTCAAGACAGAATTAATTGATGGTTGAGGCTATCTAATACTATGTGTTACTCATTGTGGAGAATTAGATTAGACGACTAGTTTTGGGGAAAATTTCATGGTACGGTCTTGTATGACTATTGAATCGAGTTTGTGCTTCACGAAAATTCTTTGCATAATGAGTAAACATCTTCATGAGAAGTAAGAGTGAACGTAGGACTATTATTTAAACCATTATAAAATCTTTTGGCGAAAAAATGGTAGCAGGCCTATTCATCCCCCTCTAGGCTTGCATCTCAAATCCAATAGATTGGAACAGCAGGAAGGCTATGTTACATTAGGGGTTGGAAAGCCTGATTTGTAATATCTATTGATATTATTAGAGTCGTGACCTGTGATACCTATTGATATTACTAGAGTCATGACTTGAAATTTCTGTCATTTGAGTAGTACCTTTGACTTGTTCTTCATATTGTTTGTGGAGCTTGATTTGCATGAAAAATATATATAATACCCAGAGCTAGACGTGAAGTTCTACACAATAGCACCTCTACTACAATATTGGATACAGAAACTGTTGCGCGCCGTGCGAAAGCGTGCTCGACAACCAAACGAGTCGATGAGCGATGAGAGAAGAAAACCAAACCAAATTACGAGTGCAATTCACCAAAATACAACACAAATCAAACCAAACACAAGGATTTACGTGGTTCGGCAATTGCCTACGTCCACGGGGAGAGGATGGGGAGATTTCACTATATGGAGGAGAAATACAACGGGTTACAACTCACAAAATCACTCAAATATAATCCTAACCAAAGCTCTCAACTCCCTCACAATATCTCCCTCTCAAAGTGCTCAAAATAATGCTAATTCTCTCCTTTTCTCTCCTTAAGAAACCCTAAAAAACGTGGTCCTGTTTATAATAAAACACAATCCAAAACAAAGGAGGATTCCCAAACAAAAGAGGATTTTAAAAACGAGTCTGCCACACCCTGTACCATGGGTGTGGCAGAGGGTATGGTGCAAGACAGATTCTGCCACACTCTGCATCATGGGTGTGACAGAGGGTGTGGTGCAGGACAGATTCTGCCACACCCATGGCAGACACCACACCAGGGTGTGGTGGAGTCTATTTTGGGTTATTCTTCACGTTTTTCACAATTCCTTCGCCATTTTCATAATTCTCCACCTCGGCGAAGTGTTCCCAACACTGAGCCGACACCAACATGAGCACCAATGTGTTATCTCTCTAAACTCGGCTGCACCAATGTGGTTGCCTACGTACCTCCTCTCCCAAGGAATCAAGCAGCCCGTAGTTCATCCAAATGGCCGTCAACGGCCTCAACAATCACAAATGGGCAATAAGTTTCGACAATGATCAATCTTCACATCGCCATCTTCAAGAACATCCCGAACGAAGTGATAACGATCATCAATGTGCTTCGTCCTCGCTTGAAAAACCTGATTCTTCGCCAAATATATAGCGCTCATGCTATCACAATGAATAGTGACGGACCTTTGCGATATACCAAGTTCCTCTAAAAGTCCTTAAAGCCAAATAGACTCCTTCACAGCCTCCGTAACCTCCATATACTCTACCTCCATCGTAGACAAAGCCACCGTAGACTATAAGGTGCATCTCCAACACACCGGCGCATGGGTCAAAGTAAACACATACCCCGTTGTAGACCGGCGCTTATCCAAATCCCCGGCATAATCCGAATCAACATATCCAATGCACAACTGCCCACCTGTAGTGTCCCGCTCATAAACCAAACCAACATTGAGCGTACCTCGAATGTACCTCAAAATCCATCTCACGGCATCCCAATGACCCACTCCTGGATCGTGCATGTATCTCGTAACCATGCTCACCGCCTGACAAATCTGGCCTCGTACATACCATCACGTATATCAAGCTTCCAACTGTGCTCGCATATGGAGTCTTCGATATCAACTCACGATCTTCAACTGACTTCGGTGAAAGACCAGCTGAAAGCTTCAAATGGGCTCCCAAAGGTACACTAACTGGTTTCGTATCCATGCTAACATGAAATCGCTGTAGAACCTTCTTCAAATAAGCCACCTGTGTCAAACAAATTCTACCCTTCCTCTTGTCTCTGCCGATCTCCATCCCTAAAATGCGCTTCGCCTCGCCCAAGTCCTTCATCTCAAACTCATTCGAAAGCTGAACTTTCAACTCATCTATAGCCGACCTGGAAATAGAGGCAACCAACATGTCATCGACATAAAGCAACAAATAAATGTATGCACCTCCTCTCAACTTATGAAAATACACGCAAGGATCAAACTAGTTTCGAGTGTACGAATAACCGATCATAAAACCATCGAATCGCCTATACCACTGTCGAGGAGATTGCTTCAAACCGTATAGCGATTTCTTTAACCTGCAAACCAACTTATCTTTCCCTGCAGCTCGGAATCCCAATGGCTGAGTCATATATATTTTTTCATCAAGATCACCATAAAGAAATGTCGTCTTCACATCCAACTGATCTAACTCTAATCCATACTGTGCCACCAAAGCTAGCAGAATCCGAATCAAAGAATGCTTCACCACCGGAGAGAAAACCTCATTGTAATCAATACCTTCCTCCTGTGCATAGCCCTTCGCAACCAACCTAGCCTTGAACCTCACCGGAGTGCCCTCAATGCCCTCCTTCTTCGTGTACACCCACTTGCACCCAATCGCCTTCCGCCCCTTTGGAAGCTCAACAAGATCCCATATATCGTTCTTATGAAGGGACCCCATCTCCTCCTGCATAGCCACCTGCCACGAATCAGCCTCTGAACTCTGCTCGGCCTCTCTGAATGTAGTAGGCACCATATCATCGATACTCTCCACCGGAAGTGCATATGTAACTGTGTCGTCATACCGTGCTGGCACCCGTATGTCTCTCCTCTGTCTCCGAACCGTAATAGAATCCTGAGCCTGAGCCATCAGTCTCTGATCCTGCTCATGAGTACCCGTATCCTCCGCATCACTGTCGTGCTCGCCTGGCGTCACCTCAGTCGGCACTCTAATGGATACTGCACCATCTGGACTCTGTGGAGCTGCATCAATCTCCACAACCTGTGATATCTCCTCTGTCGAGTCGCTCTCCACCTGATGAGAGCTGGGAAGCTTCAAGATAGAAGCCTCATCGAATGTGACATCCCTACTCAGCACAATCTTCTTATCAACTGGATCCCAAAGCTTGTATCCCTTGACACTACGTTTGAATCCTACAAATATGGTCTTCCTAGCTCGAGGTTCCAACTTATCAGTTTTAACATGATAATATGCAGGGTAACCAAATACCTTAAGCTGGTTATAGTCATGTGTTGTCTCTCCTGACCACATCTCCATAGGGGTCTTCCCCTCAATCGCAGATGAAGGCAGCCTATTATTGAGGTGGCTCGCATAAGAAAGTGCCTCAGCCCAAAAGATCTTCTCCAAACCACTATGCGCCAATAAACATCGAATCTTCTCCAGCAAAGATTGATTTAACCTCTCCGCCACCCCATGCTGCTGTAGTGTATGACGAACTGTGAAGTGCCTCTCTATGCCCTCGTCTCGACATAGCTGCTGAAAGGGGTCTGAAGTATACTCGCCGCCGTTATCGGATCGCAACGTCTTGATCTTTCTCCCAGTCTGCAGTTCTAATCTCTTCTTCCACTCCATAAACAAATTTAGGACTTTACTCTTATGCTTCATGGTGTACACCTAACATCGCCTAGAATAGTCATCAACGAACGTGACGAACCAATGTCGACCACCAAGTGATGTCGTCTTGGTGGGACCCTAAACATCTGTGTGCACGTAGTCCAAGATACCCCTCGTCCTATGAATGACCGTACCGAACTTTACTTTTGTCTTCTTGCCAAGTACACAGTGCTCATAGAATTCTACTTTACCACTCTTGGCTCCCTTCAATAGCCCCTGCTTGCATAATGTCTGTAGTGATTTTTCACCTGTATGCCCTAGCCTGTAATGCCAAAGTCTGCTCATGTCCGCCTCTAAAATAGCCGAAGCAACCTAGCCAATCTCGGTGCTCTCCTTCAAATAGTATAAATTACGATTGCGGACTCCCTTCATCACCACCAAAGATCCCTTAGTAACCTTCGCTACAGCATTCTCAAATGTCACCCTGAATCCCTTAGCCTCTAAAACTCTAACTGAGATAAGATTTTTCTTCAGCTGAGGAACAAATCTCACCTCCTTCAACTCACGGACTACTCCATCGTGCATCCGAATCCTCGAAGTACCTATCCCACAAATGCCACAGGATTAATCATTTCCCATGACAACAACACCCCCGTCGAGTCTCTCAAATGATGAAAACCAATCTCGCCTAAGAGTCACATGATAAGTAGCGCCAGAATCAAGCATCCAATCTGATGTATCTACATGGTTCACCTCCAGAGTAATCAATAGAGAAAAGCACGAATCATCGGAATCATCACCTTTCGCAACGTTCACCTCATTGGCTTTCGGGCCATTTTTCTTGCCATTCTCCTTCTCCTTGAGCTTCGGGTAGTCTCTCTTCCAATGTCCTTGCTCCTTGCAGAATGCACATTGGTTCTTTGCTAATTGGTGACGACCTCTTAACTTTGACCTTCCTCGATTACCACCTTTCGGATATGGGCTTCTACCTCTCGTCGACAAGGCCTCTCCTGAAGTACTAGTGCGGGAAGTCTCCTTATCCTTCCTCCTCAAATCGTAGTTCGTCAATGCGTTAGTTACTTCACTATAAGTGATAGAAGATCTCCCGTTTAGCAAAGTAAGCACGAAGGTATCATACTCCTCATCCGGTAAGGAGCCCAAAAGAATAATAGCCTTGTACTCATCCGTGATCTTCTCATCCGTGATCTTCTCATCCACGTTCGCTAAGTCTGACAACAACTTAGTGTAGTTGTTTACATGAGCCGCAAGCGAGGTGTCTCAGGACATCTGGAATCTGAATAACCTACGCAGCAAATGCAACATGTTCTCAACACTTTTCGTAAGATACTTATTGTTGAGAATTTCCCACATCTTCATCGTAGACGTCACCCCAATCACATCATATTTCAGCTCCTATTCCAAACAAGACCTGATCACCCCACAAGCGTTCCTATTCATCTTTTTTCATACCGCCTCTTCATATTTAGGTGGCCTCACATCGACCATGATGGTCTTCTCCAAATTTTGAGCATTGAGCACATCCTGTACGTCGCTCATCCACAAACAAAAGTTGATTTTGCCGTCATACTTCACCACACTAATCTTAGTGTTCTGAAAATCAACTTGTATTATGCTCGCCATCAATTTGCTGCTTTCACCTTCTTCTCCCATTGCGAACTAACTTCAAATTGCAAAGAAAGATTCAAACTTTGAAAGGAATAAGATATTACCCAACTGAACCCTAGATTGGATTCCAAATAGAACTCCTAACCACACGAGGAAAGCGAGATCTCCAACGGCAACTTCAAATCCTATCTCCACCAAAGCCTAGAACTCCAAGAACCAAGCTTCCAACTGAATCTTCCTCCACCTAATCAAAAACCCCTAGATCTGAAATCTGGGCTCTCATACCAATTGTTGCGCGCCGTACGGAAGCATGCTCGACAACCAAACGAGTCGGTGAGCGATGAGAGAAGAAAACCAAACCAAATTACGAGTGCAATTCACCAAAATACGACACAAATCAAACCAAACACAAGGATTTACGTGGTTCGGCAATTGCCTACGTCCACGGGGAGAGGATGGAGAGATTTCACTATATGGAGGAGAAATACAAGGGGTTACAACTCACAAAATCACTCAAATATAACCCTAACCGAAGCTCTCAACTCGATCATAATATCACCCTCTCAAAGTGCTCAAAATAATGCTAATTCTCTCCTTAAGAAACCCTAAAAAACGTGGTCCTATTTATAATAAAACACAATCTCAAACAAAGGAGGATTCCCAAACAAAGGAGGATTCTAAAAATGAGTCTGCCACACCCTGCACCATGGGTGTGGCAGAGGGTGTGGTGCAGGACAGATTCTGCCACACCCTGCATCATGGGTGTGGCAGAGGGTGTGGTGCAGGACAGATTCTGCCACACCCATGGCAGACACCACACCAGGGTGTGGTGGAGTCTGTTTTGGGTTATTCTTTACGTTTTTCACAATTCCTTCGCCGTTTTCACAGAAACCCTATCACATAAATAAACATCTTAGCCTTTGCCTATTGTTTTCCAATCAAGAGAAAAAAAATGACAGATTGAAGGTTAGCTGAGATTAGAGTTAAAGAGATTGATTTGTAATAGATATTGATAGAGGGATTTGTACTATCTATAACTTGAGTGGAACTTATCACCTCTCAACTCATTGAGTGGAACTTATCACCTCTCAACTCAATTGTGAGTGTTGTTCAAGGAGCCCGGTTTATATGAAGAATACAAGTGAAGCCATAAATTATTACACCTTATTGCAGGGGGTATTTTTGTAAATTCATTCATGTAGGCAAGAACCTGTTATATAGATATGCATCTCAGCCGCTGCCTATATTTTATACCAATCAAAAGAGAGAAAAGAGAAATGACAGAGGAAGGTGAGATTAAGATTTGAGAGATTGAACTATAATCCTATTGATTATTACTGGAATTGGTAACCCAGGTATATATTGAGGATATGGATAGCCATTTTGATTTTCGAAACTTGTTAATTCCCTTGTATTTGTTTCTTTGATTTTTCGAATCTGGTTAAGTCCCTTGTATTTGTTTCTCTGATACCCATTCTTTTGTCAATCTGCGGTACTATTCCTGCGCTGATAATAGTTGGCACTTTGCCTACACAAATGGAAAGGAGGTTATATTAAATATTATTCTTCTCAAAATGTCAATTCCGAGGACAATAAGTGCTAATATTGTTTAATTCCCTTGCATTTGTTTCTTTGATTTTCGAATCTCGTTAAATCCCTTGTATTTGTTTCTCTGAGTTTTTTCCCCCATTCTTTTGTCGCTCTGAAGTACAATTCCAGCGTTGATAACAGTTAGCACTTGTAACTCCACAAATCATGAGGAAAGTACTAGTCCCGCGTTGATAACAGCTAGCACTTGTGACTTCACAAATCATGAGCAATGGGAAGTTATATTAAATATTGTTCTTCTCAAAATGTCAATTCCTAGGACAATAAGTGCTTGTACATTCCGTATTAGTTTAACGTCAATTTATCCGAAATTTATTCCAAGGACAATAATTCAGGCCTTGCAAAAATCTTAGAAGTGTTCGGATACCATGTCTAAAATCAGTTATCTAAAAACTTAGGTTGTTTGGTTTTGACCATAATGTATATTAGTTTTTAACCCCTACTAAGCACAATCTTATCGCCATGTTCCTGTCTTACATCTACTTTTTATATTTCCTCTACGAAAATACTCTTCCAAACACACAGACATACCTCCCTATTCGATGCCCATACATAACTCCTTGTTCGAGGCACGACCATACACGCCGTATGTTTTGGTGTTTTCAATCGCCAATATTTAGATCCGTCATTAAGCCTAATTCGGCTGACTCGATGCTTGGGATAACCAAAGTCATGATTCAGTCGACTCGCCGAGTTAACATCTACCAGAGTCGATTCAAAAGGAGGTACTTGCCGACCCTCTTGTCAAAGATGACTGACCGCAAGCCTACTCGACTAATTATCTGGCCGACAACTCACGAAAGCTGACTCGAAAGGCGGCACCTCTCAGCACACCATCTCATTAAATGCCGAAGTGACCATGCCCACTCTGCGGTCGACACCTGTAAAGTTGAAGTTGACTTACCTCCCAGACTCGACTCAGACGAAAAGACCAAAATGCCGTTATTTCTTTGCCATAAAAGGGGAAACTATTCTCAACATAAAGGCAAACATGTTTGCACAACATTCTCTTTTCCATTGCACTTAAGAACTACTACAGTTCGCCATTTTCCCACTCAAGTAACCAGCTAACTTGATTATCGGAGGAACAATAGGGGAACCAGACCCCACCCTCTTATGAGTTGTTAAATGTGTAAGAAAAAATAGCTCTACTCAAAATCAGATATTCGGAGAAGTTAGCGGCCCCTGATCAACCTTATTCCTACTAACTTATCTGTGTGATTATCTAACATCAACAATTTGCACCCACTATGAAGCCTTCTCGCTTTTTCGAACAAGCATGTCTAGTTCTGAGCGAAGGGTTAATACATTCACCCCTTGAGGAACGCATCAGGGCTATGTCACCAAATCCCAACTCGAGGAGACTGCTCAGAAGATCTCACATTCCCTCCAACAGTAGCTCGTAAACTTCACCAGCGAGCTTCTCAGCCAGTTCCACCACCACAACAAGCTCTCCGCTATTTGTCCCCCTCATGCAACCAGCGTTCAGCGACTCATCCCCCTTCATAGGTGTAGCAAGTTGTCCCACATCGGACTCATCATGCTGTCGCCAAGCAGTGGAGGGATAGCGTCGAACACACAACCCCACCACCATACCAGTCTACCCACCAAGCGAATCCTCATTGGCATCTCCCTTAGTGCTCTGAAGCCACCAACGAGAGCCCTAGACCGAGTCACCATATGGAGCACGCCACGGGGGGAATGTCAAAAACTCCATATCAATAACATGCCATTCCAGTCCCCTCAGACACCCATGGGGCATCAGGATATGATAGGGTGTACCGACCTATCGCTGAATCCATCGGGGAGAACACCCCCTTTACCCTCAACATCATGAATGCTCCATGTGAGAAATTTAAGATGCCTCATGTGGGGAGGTACAAGGTCGAAGGAGACCCTGCTGAGCATGTCTAGAACTACTATGATATGATGAGCATGCTCCAGGCGCCCAAAGCAATCATTTGTCAGTGGTTCCCCATTACTTCGTCGGAGAGTGCCAAGCTCTACTGGAATGCTTGAGAAGAAATCCATCAGCAGGTTTGAACAACTCAGCTAGAAGTTTGTTCACTACTTCTTGGCCTACACTAAGCAGAAGCTACCTCCTCATGTGTTGATACAGATAAGACAGGAGCTTGGGCAGAGCCTTTGAGCCTACTTTAAGAGTTCTAGGCGAAGAGGCTAGTGGTTAATGACCCAGGCAATCCGGTCGTTATGTCTGCCCTTATAGCCAGCCTGTAGAACAATGAACTGGCCGACTCACTGACCAAAAAGCCAGTCGCCAATTATGAGCAGTTGATGGCTAAAGCTCACATGCACATGGACATGAACGATGCCCGAGCTTATAACGCAGCATCCTGGGTAGCCGAAGCCTCCACGACAACAACACCAATACCAGCACTAGTAGCCATGGTAACAACACCCGCACCTATCCCGCTGACATCTATAGCATCCCTGGCAACAGCGCCGACACCAGATCCAACTAGGGGCCCCCTAGAAAGGCAAGAGTGGTTGAGATGAAAAGCCCTAGAGGGGGGTGAATAGGGTTATGAGGCAATAAATATGTAACTAAAAATAAAACAATGCAATACACCATAAATAACTAAAACAAGATAAGAGAGATGAGTTAGGAAATAGTTAGCCAATTGTGACACTCGATATGTTCACGAGGTTTGATCCTCCGCCCTACGTCCCCGCTCACCACTCTCTAGGAAAATTTCACTATCACAATCTGGTTTGGAAGCTGGAACTTTTACACAATGATCTCCTATTGAGATCTCACAACCACAGAGTAAATCTTCACAAGGTCTTGCACTCCACACAATACAAAGAACAATAAGAAGCTCTCTTACAGTAGCCTTATAGCAAGGAGAAGAGATTCCAGTTGAAGCTTGGGATGTGGGATTTTCAAGTGTGAAAATAGATTAAGGGAATTTGAAAATTGAAGCTCTTTATAACACAAGAACACAAGCTCAATCAAATTCTTTTGCAAAAATTTGGTTAAGAATTAAATGGGGTAGTTGGATATATATAGGTAATCCTTAGAAGAGGCTAAAAACATTGGAAAAAGACAAAACAGACCAAATCCTGAAAATCTAAAAGCTGGTAAAAACTAGCCGTTACAGTAGCGACGGTCGACCGCAGAGCCATTGGCGGTCGACTGCAGGAACTAGCCGTTATAGCCAAAACTCTCTGGACTTTTCACGGTCGACAGCCGAACAAAGTCCGGTTGACCGTGAGAAGCTGCCTAGTTCCCAAACTCTCTAGACTTTTCACGGTCGACCGCAGAATCAAGTTTGGTCGATCGCTAACTGATACAAAACGTACACTGAGTTTTAAAACAGGTTTTTGACTTTGGCAAAATGTAAAAAATTATCAAACAACTTTCAAAATTTGTAAAACTCTGGAAAATGTTTTTAAACAAGAAGACAAACTTGTTTAAAGGATTTTGCAAAAAGATCCTTATACTTGTGAAAACTTATTGTTTAGCAAAATTATCAAAATATGAGTTTTGAAGGTGTATTTGTGTTATCCCAAGAGCTTCAAAGACAATCTATCAAACTACTTGCCTACATTAAACACTAGAGAGAAATAAGAATACGAATATCCCTCACATATAAATACATAGCTTGAGTCTTGATATTTGCTTGATTCTTGATAAAGCTTCTAATTTGATATTGTGTTCTTGATAGCTTTGCTTCACCAATTTGCCTCCACCTCCTTGATTTCATCGTTGTAGCTTGATAATTCATCCAATCCTCCAATAAAGGTACTAATGATCTTGATATTCTTGTAATCTATAATATCACTCAACAAGCAATTAGTACTAATAATGGTAGTTGTAAATCATCATCAAAACATAAAGGCTAACAATGTCCCCCTTTTGATAATGACAACCAACCATTATTCAAGAGCAAAATAAAATTGAATATATAGCTTATAGGTAGTTACTCTCCCAATCTATAAGGCTCTCTCCCCCTAAAAATATGCACAAATTAGGAGATTTCTCTCTTCCTTTGTCACCATCAAAAATGCGGTACACAAAATAAAATACATGTAAAAACCCACAAAATACACCTTAGTGTTGACCTACCCATGTCACATTCCTCAAGTGTTTTGGATTTACGACCTCTCCCTAGGTATTACTACCAACCCACTCCTCTTGGAATTGACCCCGGTCTCTCCTAACCACTCCTCTTAACAATTTTTTGTTATATATGAAAATGATAATCTGAACAAACAAACAAACAAACAAACAAACAAACTCAAAGAATGCACATGCTTAAACCATTTCTTATATAACAAAAATCTTCTTCACAAAGAGGCTTGGTAAAGATGTTCGCTAATTGAGATTTAGTATCAATATAGATAAGGGATGCATCTTTCCGCTCTACATGGTCATGTAAGAAATGATAGTGTACATCTATATGCTTCATTCTAGAATGCAAAACGAATTTTTTTGAAATAGTGATAGCACTAGTATCATCATAAAAAAAATTGTGTCTTGAAAATGCAAATTGTTAGCCTTCTTGTTTTGATGATGTTTAACAAATAATTTACTTCTAATGTTGTTTGTCTAGTGTTTGTGTTTTTGTACTTATTCTAGGCAAACAACAAGTTGGAGGTTGGATGGAATTGCGCCTACACGATCATATCCAATGGAGGTTGGTGGAATTGTGGAGTGAAGCAACGTACAATTCAAGTTAAAGATCAAGTTCAAGCTTCATTCGCAACATGTACCAAGTTGAGCTACAATGAAGATCAAGATCATTGCTTGGGTAACTATAGCTTAGGATTTATATTATGTGTGTTATATACTCTAAGCTCAATATCATATACACACACGTATTTGATTTCTATACATATATATAGTTATATATATATACATACAAGTGTTTTAGATTTTGATGTTTATATATACATACACGTATTTGGTTTCTAAGCTCAAATATTGTATTCTCCGTTTATAGACTTAACAATCATCATATACATATTTTATCAAGTCTATATAATCATTATGCAAAGTTTCAAAATATTGTTTATGTCAAAACATCAAACTTCATGTATATCACTTTTTCATGTTTTGAACACTTTTGCAAAATAATGAGATTTCATAATTAGGAAATGTAAATTGGAAAATTCTTTTTATAACATGTTCAAAATATCATTTGCAAACATTTCTCAAAGTTTCATCAAGTTTGGAATTGATTTGTTATGTTTAAAGGAATTTACAAATTCACGTTTTCGTTCGTGCACATGTTCGTGCATGTTTTCCAAAACTGATGAGTTTTCATAAATGGAAAGTGATATTTGAAAAATTCTTTCTCTGACATGTTTATATACATGTTTAGAAACTTCTCTCAAAAGTTTACTATTTTTGGAGTTGATTTACTATGCCTAATTGATTTTACAAAATCGTGTATCACAGCAGATTTTCAGAAACTGTAAATTTGTGTTCAAATATTTATTTCTCTCAACTGGGAAAAGATTTTTCAGAAATTCTCTCTGACATGTTACTCTACATGTCTAGAACATTCACACAAAATTTCATAATTGTTGGAGTTAATTTACTATTTTAACTTGATTTTACAAAACAGCTGCGCACTGCTACAGTACTCCGGTCGACCGGACCGGTCGACCGGAAATGTCTCTGGACGTTGCTACTGTAGCACAACTGCTATATTTTCCAGATTTTGATATATCCGTTTTTTTGTCTTCTTGCTTGGTTTTCTTGGGTTTTTGGGCTTGTTTCATGAGCCTATATATACCCCATGCCCTCATACCTCTTAGGTGACTTAAGAAATGTTTTAAACAAGTTTAAACAGTTTTAAACAAGGGTTTAAGTGTGTTTTTAGTGTTTGTTTGGTTTGAAAATTATTTTCACAAGTGGAGGAGATCATCTTCTTGTTTGGGCTCCAATCTCCATCTCTCCATCTTGTCATCTATTAGAGAAGTTTTCTAAACTCTATCTAGCTTTACATTTGCTTAGTTATTTGATTATCAGTCTTTAAAGCTAGTTTTTATATTGAGTTTAGATTTGATTATATTATCTCATTGTTACACACACCCACTTGAGCTTTTAGTATTTACATACATAGTATAGTTGGGTGGTGAGAGATTGTAACTTTGAGTTGTGCTTAATTGAGTTCTCACATCGTATTAGAGAACAAATCATTTGTTGTTACATTGAGTATTGTGAAGTTTTCGGTGAACTAGAAAACCGTATTGTGAGGGTGGAGTGTAGCCACATTGTGAGAGTGTGTGTGGAGATCTCCTCGAGGTGAGGAGCGGAGACGTAGGTCGTGGGGACCGAACTCCGTGAGAGAAATTGTGAGGTGTAAACGTTATTCGGGTGAGCGTAGAAAACCCGGTTGTAATAGTGGATTCTCCCCGGGAGTGGGGAGCGGAGACGTAGGACGGAAGGTCCGAACTCCGTGATCATCTTTGTGTGTTTGTGATTGTCTTGGCGTCTCACTTGTGCTTATTGTTCATATCATTCTTGTCGCCATTATTTATTGTTCACATTGTCCACTATCTTATTTATCTTGTTTATGTTTATATCACCCTTAGTTTACATATCATTGCATATACCATATTGTATATCACTTTGGTAGGATATATCTTCTTGTGTTAGTTTATATATCCTTGCATATATATCTCATCATATAGGATATATCACTTTGTGCATATTGCTTATCCTAGCTTATATAGTTGTTATATTTCACACTTGCTAGGATAACTTATTAATTAATTTTAATTGGCATAAAATCGGATTAGATTAGCATAAGACCCTAATCACCCCCCCCTCTAGGGTCTAACACAAATCATAATCAACCAAAGTTTGTTTTATTCATAAAAGTTATGCACAACACAAACCGGTAGTAATGTACTCCGCTTCCGTAGTGGACAAATCAACACAATTTTGTTTCTTAGATGCCCAAGAGACAAGAGAGTTACCCAAAAATTAACATGTATCACTCATACTCTTACGATCTACCTTACAACCGGCAAAGTCGGCATCACAAAAACTATAAAGATCAAAAGAAGTGCTTTTTGGATAACATAAACCAAGATCTATTATGCCATTAACATATTTGATAATTTTTTTAACTGCAATCAAATGAGACTTTTAGGAGAATCTTGAAAATGTGCACATGCACACATAATAAACATGATATCTGGTCTACTAGCGGTAAGGTAGAGGAGACTACCTATCATACCTCGGTAAAACTTTTGGTCTACCTCCTCACCACTATCATCAGCATCAAGTTTGAGACTTGTACTCATGGGAGTTGGAGCATGCTTGGAGCTATCTAATCCAAAATTTTTTACCAATTCTCTAGCATATTTGCTTTGAGAAATGAAAATCCGATCCTTAGATTGCTTGACTTGAAGACCGAGAAAGAATATAAGCTCTCCCATCATGCTCATCTCAAATTGATCTTGAATAACTTTTGAAAAGTCCTTACACAAAGATTCATTAGTGACACCAAAAATAATATCATCAACATAAATTTGAACTAAAAGAAAATTATTTTTTTTGTTTTCTAACAAAAAGAGTATTATTAATTTTTTCTTTAGAAAAACTATTTTCAAAAAGAAAACTAGAGAGGCGAGTATATCAAGCTTTAGGAGCTTGTTTTAACCCATATAAAGCTTTTTGGACCCGATAAATATGATTAGAAAAAAATGATCCATAAAACCGGGGGTTGCTCAACATATACTTCCTCCTCTATAAAACCATTTAAAAAGTATTTTTAACATCTATTTGAAATAGCTTGAAATCTTTAAAACTAGCAAAGGCTAAAAACATCCTAATAGATTCCAATCTTACAACCGGTGTAAAAGTTTTATTATAGTCTACGCACTCCTCTTGATTGTATCATTGGGCAACTAAACGAGCTTTATTTCTAGTCAGTATGCCATGTTCATCAAGTTTGTTTCTAAAAACCCATTTAGTTCAAAAAACATGAACATTATTAGGTCTAGGAACTAATTTCCAAATATTATTTCTTTAAAAATTATTTAGTTCATCATGCATTGCTAAACCCTAAAACTCATCTTTTAAAGCATCATTAATCTTTTTAGATTCTATTTGGGATAAGAATGCTACATTACCACACTCACTCAAGACTTTTGAGCGAGTTAGAATCCCTTGAGATGGACTCCCTATTATTTGTTCCTTTAGATGATCCGGTGCAAATTTCCATGCCTTAGGGAATTCTTCTTGATTTTGTATGTTATTGCTTTCCCCATTCTTTTGTGCATCCATTGAGGGTTTGTCATTAATTTGCAAGAACTCTAATCCTCCCTCAATATCATTATCATCCCTAGGCAAACTATCTTGCAAACCAATATTAGTCTCATCAAAAATAACGTTTATAGATTCTTCAACAACAAGTGTTCATTTGTTGAAGACCCTATAAGCCTTACTTCTAGATGCATATCCCAAAAATATACCAACATTAATTTTTGAATCAAATTTATCATGATGGTCTTTAGTGTTTAATATAAAATATTTATAACCAACAATATGAAAATATCCAATATATGGGGTTTTGCCAAAAAAGAGTTCATAAGGAATTTTCTTAAATTTAGGTCTAATTAAAACACGATTTAAAACATAGCAAGCCGTATGCACAGCTTTCGCCTAAAAATACTTAGCCAAATCAAAAGCATTTATCATTGTGCGTGTCATTTCTTATATGGTGTGATTTTTCGTTCAACAACACTATTTTGTTGAGGTATTCTAGGAGCGGAAAACATATAAGTTATACCATGATGAGCACAAAATTCATCAAAAAATTTATTTTGAAATTCACCGCTGTGATCACTTCTAATTTTAACAAATTTTAAATCTTTTATTTTTAATTCTTTTTATAAAATGAGAAAACTCTTCAAAATATTCATCTTTATTTCCAAGAAAAATAACCCATGTAAAATGTGAAAAATCACCAACAATAACAAATACATAATGTTTTCCTCCTAGAGAGGCAACATACATAGGACCAAAAAGATCAAGATGCAATAATTGTAAAGGTTTAGAAGTGGATAGCTCATTTATGGATTTGAAGGAATTCTTGATTTGTTTACCTTTGACACATTCCTCACACATGGAGTCTTTAATATAGATTAGGTTTGGTAGACATCTTACTAAATTCTTCTTGGATAGTTTAGATATTCACTCCATGTTAACATGTCCAAGTCTCTTGTACCAAATCCAAGGATCTTCATCCACCGCAGCAAGGCACTTCAAATCTTGATCTATTAGCTCATTCATCTCAAAGATGTAAACATTAGATCTTCTAAAAGCAACAAAAATGATTTTATCATTCATACTAACAATACATTTATCCGGTTTAAAAGAAATGTCAAAGCCTTTGTCACTTAATTGACTAATACTAAGAAGATTATGATTTAGTCCTTTAACAAAATAAACATCCTCAATTATGGAAGAAGGTATCTTACCAATATCACCAATACCTACAATTTTACCTTTCTCACCACCACCAAAGGAGACATTGCCTCCTTGAATCCTTGATAGGGTTGCAAATAATTTCTTGTTACCCGTCATGTGATGTGAGCAATCACTATCAAGGTATAACAACTCCTTACGTCTTGTGCGAGACGTTCCCTACATATGAATAAGTTATAGAACCTTTAGGTACCCAAACTTTGGGTCATTGAATGTTAGTATTTTTAGTACCCTTAGGTACCCACATTAACTCATAATGATTAATGTTATTTTTAATCCTACAATAAGTAGAGATATGATCATATCTCATGCAATATGTGCACAAAAACTTTTTCTTGTATGTAGGAGTATGAGATTTATGATATCATTTTCTATCAACATGATGATGGATAGAGTAGGAATGATTAGATTTAATTCTATCATTTTCAATTTCTAGTTTCTTAATTTTAGACCTTAGTTGTTTGTTTTCAAAGGCTAGATCTCCTATCACTTCATCTTTTAGAGTAAGAGAAGATTGTAGTTGCACAAACTTGGAATCACAAGAAACATATAATTTTTTGAAAGAAGAGTATTCTTTTTCCATTCTTTTAAATTCAATGTTTAATTCTTCCAATGCGGTTTCTAGTTCACATTATATAAAGAATAACTCACTTTTGGTTTCGGATTGTACCTCATCTTCATGAGCCATGAAATAAATGTTTGGGTCATGAAGAGCAATCTTTATGCTCTCATCATCACTATCCGAATCGCTTGGTTCGCATTCATCCCATCCGGCATACATTGTCTTCTTCTTCTTGTACTTCAAGTACTTCTCCTTAAGCTTGAGACAATCCTTTGCTAAGTGTCCAGGTTCATTGCATTCGAAACATTTACCTACACGAGAGGGAAAATTGTTATTATTGTTGTTAGATCGATTTTTAAAATTTTTATTTATTTTAATTAATCTTGATATCTTCTTTAGAGGTGTACCACTTCTCTAGAGACATCAACTTCACTATCCGAGCAGGATGAGTCATCAATTGCCCCTTTGAGAGCAATAGTCTTCAATTTTTGAGATGGTTCATCGGCTATCTTTAGGGGTACTTCCTCATTTTCCTTGATCTTCTTCTCATGGACCTTGAGCTTGCCAATGAGACCATCAAGGGTAAGTGTTGTAAGATCATGAGTTTCCTCAATGGACATAGCTTTGGGCTCCCACACCGGCGTCAAAGAACGAAGAATCTTGTAGTTCATCTCTTGGTTCGTCAATTTCTTATCTAGGCCATGCAATTCACTTATGATGCTAGTGAACTGAGAAAACATAGCATCAATATATTCATTTTGAAGCATTTAAACAATTCATAATCATGCATGAGACCACTAATTTTGGACTCCTTAACTTGGGGGGTTCCTTCATGAGTGATGCATAATTTTTTCCAAATTTTGTGTGCGGTTGCACATGTGGAAACCCTATTGTATTCATTGGGGGTAAGTTCAAAAATTAAGGCATTCATGGCCTTTATATTAAGGTTTTCTTTGAGCCTCTCACCATTGGTCATACTACTACTACTAGGCTTCTCAACATATTTCTTCTCTATGATGTCAAGGATATCAAGGTCAATGCATCAAAGATAAATTCTTATCCTAGCTTTCCAATAAGCAAAGTTGCTACCGGTGAAAAGGGATAGCCTAGTGGTGGATTGTCCTTCTAGCATATGCACATTCAATTAAAGCCTCTATTTAGATCTTTTCTCTAAGGGGTTTAATCCTAACAAATAGTAGAGACCTTGCTCTGATACCAATTGAAAAGCCCTAGGGATGAATAGGGTTATAAGGCAATAAATATGCAATTAAAAATAAAATAATGCAATACACCACAAAATAAAACGCTAAAATAAGATAAGAGAGATGAGTTAGGAAATAGTTAGCTAATTGTGACACGCGATATGTTCACGATGTTCGGTCCTCCGACCTACGTCCCCGTTCCCCACTCTTGAGGAGAATTTCACTATCAAAACCCGGTTTGAAAGCCGGAACTTTCACACAATAATCTCCTCTTGAGATCTCACAACTACAGAGTAGATCTTCACAAGATCTTGCACTCCACACAATACAAAAAACAGTAAGAAGCTCTCTTACAGAAGTTCTATGGTAAGGAGAAGAGATTCCAATTAAAGCTTGGGATGTGGGATTTTCAAGTGTGAAAACAGATTGAGGGAATTTGAAAATTGAAACTCTTTATAATATAAGAACACAAGCTCAATCAATTTCTCTTGCAAAAATTTGGTTAAGAATTAAATAGGGTAGTTGGGTATATATAGGTAATCCTTGAAAGAGGCCAAAAACCTTGGAAAAAGACAAAACAGACCAAATCTCAAAAATCTAGAAGCTGGCAGAAACTAGCTGTTATAGTAGCGGTGATCGACCGCAGAGCCATTGGCGGTCTGCCGCGGGAACTAGCCGTTATAGATAAAACTCTCTGAACTTTTCACGATCGACCATCAAACCACGTCCGGTCGACCGCGAGAAGTTGCCTAGTTCCCAAACTCTCTGGACTTTTCACGGTCGACCGCAGAACCAAGTCCGGTCGACCGGGAACTGATATAAAACATACAAAGAGTTTTAAAACAGGTTTTTAACTTTGGGAAATTATAAAAAATTATCAAACAACTTTCAAAATTTGTAAAACTCTAGAAAATGTTTTTAAACAAGAAGACAAACTTGTTTGACAAAGGAGTTTGCAAAAAAGGTCCTTATACTTGTGAAAACTTATTGTTTAGTAAAATTATCAAAATATGAGTTTTGAAGGTGTGTTTGTGTTATCCCAAGTGCTTCAAATGCAATCTATCAAACTACTTACCTACATTAAGCACTAGAGAGAAATAAAAATATAAATATCCATCACATATAAATACATAGCTTGAGTCTTGATATTTGTTTGATTCTTGATGAAGCTTCTAATTTGATATTGTGCTCTTGATAGCTTTGCTTCACCAATTTGCCTCCACCTCCTTGATTTCATCATTGTAGCTTGATAATCCATCCAATCCTCTAATAAAGATACTAATGAGCTTGATATTCTTGTAATCTATAATATCACTTAACAAGTAATTAGTGCTAATAATGATGGTTGTAAATCATCATCAAAACATAAAGGCTAACAAGAGAGACCCGTCGAGAGTCGACACCCGTTCCAACAGGTTCGACAAGAGGGACAGGAGGAGGGAGTCGGCATCTAAACCCGCTCTCACAGTCCTCAATACCTCTCTAGCCGAAGCCCTCAACATGACTCGGAAGGAGGGACACCTCAATGAGCCCACTCCTAAGATGAGGTCAGACCCTCGGAGTAGAGATACTAGGCAGTACTGCTAATACCATAGGGCTCACGACCATCTCACCAATGACTACCAGATCCTACAGAGGAACATCGAAGACTTAATATAGAGGGGGTATCCAAAGAAGCTTGTCTCTCGGAGAGACAGAAGAGAAGCTGCCCTAGTCAGGGGCAACAGGAGGTCTCGTTCATGATCACCTCACCCCCGACCACAAGAGGATAGTTAACCCCTTGAGCCTAGCCATAAGGGGATCATCAACACTATCAGTGGTGGCCCAACAATTAGAGGGTCATCTAATAACACTCATAAGAGGTATGCCAAGTGAGCGTTGCGGGTTGATGTATGCGACAAGAAGGCGAGAGAAGAAGAGCCCATCTCCTTTAGCGACGCTAATCTAAAGGGTGTTGATACGCCCCATGATGACCTTATCATCATAATGGTAGGGATTGACGGTTACCAGGTGAAGAGAATCATGGTCGACGCAGGGAGCTCCATGGACGTCATGTATATCGACACTTTCAACCCTTTGGGCATCGACAAGTCCCAACTATAGTCATGTAGGGGCACCCTCATCATATTCACTGAACATACCCTCTTGTCCGAAAGGATGATTACTTTCCACCTGACGGTTGGAGAACATCCCCAACAATCCACTATCCAGGTCAGTTCTTGATGATGAACATCAAATCAACCCATAATGTCATCTTGGGCCAAACTGCCCTCCACCTCTTATGGGCCATCCCTTCCACATATCACCAGATGCTGAAGTTCCCGACTCCTAATGGAGTCGGAGTATCTAGGAGCAACCAGAAAGAGGCCAGGTCCTGTAACATGCTCTTGACTAAGAGTAAGGAGGTGCAAGAGACCCTGCCCATTGAGGACGACTCCAATGGAAGAGCTGCAGGAAGTATCGATTGACCAAGAAGGCAAGAAGAGGTCAAGATCAAATCCAACCTCGAAGAGCCCCTACAGGGAACTTTGATTGAGTTTTTCCTGGTGAACACTGATGTATTCACCTGGGTACCCAAAGATATGCCAAGGACTATCCCCACCCAAATAGATAAGCCATGAGCTAGCAATCGATTGGCACACCTAGCCGGTTTGATAGAAGAAGAGACATATTAGCCCTAAGAGACAGAAGGCGGCCGTTGATAAAGTCGAATGGCTCCTTAGAGCTGGTTTCATTCAAAAAGAGTACCCAAAATGGCTAGCCAACGTTATGTTGGTGAAAAAGGCTCTCAACTAATGGAGGATGTGCATGAACTTCACCGACCTCAACAAAGCCTCTCCAAAAGATAGCTGCCCCCTCCCTTGGATCGATCAACTGGTCGACAAGAGTGCTGGACATGAGCTACTCAGCTTCGTGGACACCTTCTCCAGCTATAACCAAATCTTCATGGCAAAACATGACTAGGAGACCTCTTTCATCATCAACCAGGGAACCTATTACTATAGAATGATGTCGTTCGGTCTCAAGAACGCTGGGGCCAGCTACTAGAGACTTGCTAATAAGATCTTCAAGCCCCAGATCATAGCATAACCTATAAATTCAACTACTCAATTCTTAATCCTCAATTTATTAGAAACATCTTCAAAAGTAATATATCAAGATTTTTAAACATAAGAATTTTTAGTTAAAATCAAATGAAAAAGGGGAAACTTTTTAGTTTGATCTACTGCGGATACCCTCTTTTTTTGTAATTGCTTGATTCTAGTCAATCAAATCCGTTGAATTATTATTCATATTGAAATGAATCGAGATTGATGAGAAGCTAGTCAATGATGTTAAACATGTACTTTTTTGAGTGTCTATTTATTTTCTATAGGTATCTATGGATTGATCATAAGTCGAAACATGATTAGGGAACTTATGTGTCTTGAACATATACTAAATTTGGCTGTAATTTGGAGGCCTAAGTGGATGACCGCCTGGTGAAGTCACGACAGGCGTCAACCAACATACCAGATTTAGAGGAGACATTCTCTCTCCTTTGGTGCTACCGCATGAAGCTCAATTCAGCCAATTGTGCCTTTGAGGTGCAATCAGGAAAGTTTCTTCGGTTTATGATTACCTAAAGAGGTATTGAAATTAACACGGAGAAGATAGCCACTATAGATCGACTACCCGAACCATGCACATTAAAGGATGTCCAGAAGCTGAATGGGAAGATAGCGACACTAGGCTGTTTCCTCTCAAAATCTACCAAAAGGAGCCTCCCATTCTTCAAGACATTGAGAGGAAGTAAGGAACTGAAGAAGAGCATGAGTTGGATGATTAAATGTAGTGCGGCTTTTCAGGACCTCAAGGCATACTTGAGCACTAAGACCCTGCTGAGATAGCCCATGGGAGGGGAGACTTTGTACATATACTTGGCTTTCTCCACCGAAGCCGTCAACTCCATTCTAATTCAAGAGTAAGAGAACATCTAGAAGCCTATGTACTATGTCAGCTGGATCCTAAAAGTGAGCGAGCTCAACTATCCTCTCATAGAGAACGTTGCATTCATCCTCATCACCACTGTAATGAGACTCCACCCCTACTTCCAAGCCTATTCCATAATTGTACGAACAAGTTTGCCCCTAAAGAAAGCACTTGGCAGTCCTACAATCTCTAGAAGAATGGTAGTCTGGTCAGTCAAACTCAACGAGCATGATGTGCAATTATAGCCAAGGATAGCGATCAAAGATCAAGCACTCATCGACTTCCTCATCAAGTTGACTTCACCAGATGACGAGCCGGATGCACCCTCGTTGCCCACTCGGTAGAAGGCTCCAACACCTATAGTAGTCCAAGCGTCCGCCCCACAAACCCGTCACACCCTAGCATATGATTCATTAGAGTTTACTTCTTGGTAGTTGTTGAAGATGGACAGATCCTCCAGAGAAGCCGACAGGGGAGCTGGAGTGGTCCTGCACAGCCCAGGCGAGTCGACGCATGAGCAATCCATCGCTTTTTATTGCTCGGCCTCGAATAATGAGTCCAAATATAAAGCTCTCCTGGCTGGTCTTCGGGCATCCCTACTGCTGAAAGTTAAGCGCCTCTACATATTTGTTGACTTCTAGCTTATCGTCCATTATCTGAATGGGCAATACATGGTAAAAGATCCAAGAATGGTCTTGTATCTAAAAGTGGCTAATGAGCTATTAGCTAACTTCAAGGACTTCAAGATAGCCTAAGTTCCCCATGCCCTCAACGCTCAGGCGGATGCCCTCTCCAAGCTAGGATCAACAAGTTCAAGGAACAGCTCAGGGCCTATCTACGTCGACACCCTTGAGCATCATAGCATATTGAAGCTTCAAAAGACAGTTATGCAGGCCGAGATGCCCATGGTACCTTGTTGGATGGACCCTATCATCCTTTTCCTAATGCAGGGTACCCTCCCGGAGAATGCTGCCAAAGCTAAGTGTCTACAAAGGTATGCTCGCCGCTATGTCATGATTGTTCGCGGGAAAAATCAACTTCTTCTTCATTGACGAACTCATTGCACTCAATGTTAACAACTTTTTGCGTTTACAAAGATCCGGTCTTTTTATAACAGCCGGTTACAGCGAAATTCAAAACAAATAAAGAAAAATTACAAGTTTCCTTATTTAACGAACAGATCGCGAGCTCCTGTTATGCGGTCACTCGCTTTGTGGGTTGTTTGCCTGTGCCGGGGTTGATTACCGTGGACCACCGTGTAATCTCGATCCAAACAGATCTACGTGGTATAACGGGTATTATCCCACCAAGGAGATAATAGCCGGGAGGGATCGTTTCACCAAGGAAACGACCGCTCGAATCTCGGGATCTAAGAACAAAGCTTAGATCCGGAGTAGAACAACGTAGATCTGAGGATTAGCCTCTTCGAACTCCTGCCTTGTTTGGTGCGGGTGCTCGCCAAGAACTGAATCCAAGGGTCCAAGTCTCCAAGCCTTCACAAATCCGAGTTGAGGTGACAATCCGGCAGAGTTTCGGCTCCTCAGAAGTTCAGAAAAAAGTCCTTTCAAATGAACAACCACCCCACCTATTTATAGGCACTCAAAACTGTACATCTGTGCACAAGAGAGAGGGGGGAAGGCGCCAGCCACCTCAGGGTGGCTCGGCCACCGAGCCACCCTAGGGTGGCTCGGCTTGGGCCGAGTCACCCCGGGTTGGCTCGGTTTAGGCCGAGTCTCCGGGTGCTTTCCGTCGTTCGGTTGTTTTCCGATTCTGTATTGAGTTCGTTTGATTTGTTCGGGTATTGATTTGATAGCCCGAGTCTTCATTTGGTAGTAAATCCGCCTCGGTGTTTGAGTTCAAGTCCGTTTTGTTGTTGGACGACTCGTTAACTTTCTGAACCGTTGGATTGGTTCCGCACGCGAACGTATTCCGTTGCTTATGTGTCTCATCGCCTCGTCGCTCGAACGTCTGTTGATTTGTCGAATCATCGTGCCGAGCCATGCTAAGGGACCTATAGGCAATTTTATACGCCTACAGATACCCCCTCCAAAGTGTTCCAGCCTCATTCTTTTATAGAGGAGTCTGGAATGCTTTGGATATGATTGCCCCTACCCTTCGTAGGTGTAACGGGTCCTGGAACGACTTTCGTTCTGTATTCCTTCATTCCTTTAGGCTATTCGGTGCTTTGTCGAACGCTTGCAAGGATTCCGGTGCTGCATTTATTGTCTGACCGTCGTCGGAATTTGAACTTGAAGTCGATTCCTGATTTTCCAATCTTTTAGCTTGTGCTCATTTGTTCGACGTACAACTAACCCTCGATTGTTGGCGTTGAGTCTTCCTTTGCGACGCGTTGTCCGGCGTCGTGTTATTGAGTTATCCTTAAGAATATTTTTAGAAAAATATTCTCCAGGAACTTCTCAATACAATAGGGAATAGTTTATACTCGTATACCTTATTGGAGTATTTCCATGCTCAAAATAAGCTAAACCGGTTTGAAAATGAGCCAAAAAAGGCAGTAATTTAGCTCAAAAAATTTCTTCCGTTCCTTCCGAATGTGTGGGAGAGACAGGAATAAACCAAGGATGGGACCCTCAGTTGATTTGAAGTCGTTTCGACGCTTAATTCAGCCTCTTTTGAACTGATTTGGACTGGTCCGGTTCGGTTCAACTTGGTCCGGTCCGGTTCAACTTGGTCCACATTATAAAAGGGGTCCAATTTTCTTTCTTTTTCTCTTTTTCCTTCCTCTCTCTAGGGCCGGCCCCCCTTGTCCCCTCTTTTTTGAATTTCTTTTCCCTCGAGCATCTTTTCTCCTCGAAACTTTGATAGTTGTCCCAGATTTAGGCTTCCTTTTGATCTTGGACTGAAAAATCCCTCGAAAAGTTATTTTTTAAAATTCCTCTCAGGCCCCTCGAGCACGTGGTGAAAGTTTCCTAAAAGGTCTCATCTTTGTTGGATCTCGAGCCTTTCTTCAGGTAAATCCTCCATAATTTTGATCTTTTTCATGCTCAATTTAATTTATGCATTTGTGGGATTATATGTGAGGGTTGAGGGTGTGATTTGACACCTCGAGCTTCTCTTTCAGGGGGGTAGATCTGATAAAAAAGTGATTTTTTTTTCTAGATCTGACCTCTTAATTTATTTTGCAGTTCGTCATGTCGCGTGCTTCGAGAGGTCGTTCCCCTGCTATGTCGGCCGATGGCGCGCCTCCTTCCTATGCTGGTGAGCTATTTTTGGCAGTATTTGAAAATTTACAAATTAGTCCCTATTTTCTTGGAAATTTGCAAATTGGTCCTTTTTACCCCACGTTGTTCTCCTTGGTGAGGCAATCGGGAAGAGCCTTGATTCTCCTTGGTGAGGATCGATGCTTTTGGCATATTTGGGAATTTTGTAAATTAACCCCTCTTTTCTTGAAAATTTGCAAATTGGTCCATTTTACCCCACGTTGTTCTCCTTGGCGAGGCAATCGGGAAGAGCCTTGATTCTCCTTGGTGAGGATCGACGCTTCAAAGATATGTTTTGCTTGGTCAAAACCATATCTCAAAAATAAAGGGGGCGATTTGACGCTACATTGCGCTTTATAAGGCAGGGATATGTTGTCGACATGCCCTGTTTTGTGATTGCACAATGTGGCCAAATCGTCTCACCCTTTATAAGGCAATGACTCTATCTTAGATATTTGTAAGATGAGTTCAATTTCCTTTTATAATTAAGACTAACCAGTGTTTAACTGTTTATTTCGCAGTGGGATACCCTTCTGGATCATTCTCGTCCCACGCAGTATATGGGCGTCGTGGCGAGTATTACTCGATCTCCGACGATCCTTCCCCTATTCCAGTTGCTCCTCAATTTGCTTCGGGCACATCGACTGAGGTTGCCCAGGTGGTGAGGGAAGGTGGGTATCGAACTATTCGCCAGCTGATTACAGATGCGCCTTTTATGAAGGATGCTAGC
The DNA here is from genome assembly GCA_022839385.1 of Asparagus kiusianus. Lineage (NCBI taxonomy): Eukaryota > Viridiplantae > Streptophyta > Magnoliopsida > Asparagales > Asparagaceae > Asparagus > Asparagus kiusianus. The sequence goes on along the minus strand of BQKN01000106.1, from coordinate 445,557 downwards.
TCTACTCAGCCTCTTCGGAAGAGTGATTTCTTGTTTGGTGATTCTGTCGATGACCCAGAAGCCGTATTTATTGATGCTGAACAGTGGCTTCACAAGACCGGCAATGGCTTCATATACTTGCCGGAGATTCCTCGACATCGCTCGTTGACTGAGCTCAGGCGTCAGGCCGTGACGCGGGAGATGTCGTGGCGTTTGACTGAGGATCATGAGAGCGTCGATCGAAGTATAAACCTTCTCCGAGTGTAAAGTCGTACCCTTGTTTTTCCATGAGTGTACGCGCTTCCGGACTATACTTAGATAAGTGCAGACCAGATTTGTCGTCGTCTTCATCTTCTCTTAGGAAATGATCTGGCAACGGAAGACTTTCTCCTTTACCGTAGATCACTTCTTTTTGTCCTCCTGTTTTGGCAGGAATAATCCGAGTTGTCCCGAAAGAATGCTGGGGACGCTTCTTCGTTACATAAGAAGATCGGAGCGGCATACATAACTCGGGATTATCGTATAATCCCTTTATCGCATCATCAAGAGACAAGGAATACTCTAAATCACGATTTATTTCAATATCGGCAAGTTGCCAGTTACAACCGCCATCTGACGACTGTTCGTCGTCGAGATTGATTACAAAGGGTACAATGTCATTTAGAACAAAACCACCATTGTAATCGAATCCGGCCTCGGAATCAGCTTCTTCTCCGCTGTCCGTGCCCTGGATCGATGGTTCCGTATCGGATTCATTACCATAAAGGAGAGAATCTGTGAAGTAATTTTCATACCCTTTAAATGGTTGCTTATCCGCGACCACCGTCCTAACCCTTCCATCAGTGTCGACGTATTTCAGACACTGATGTAAGGTGGAGGGAACTATAACATTACTATGGATCCAAGGCCGACCCAATAGTAAGTTATAGGATGTCTCAGCATCAATCACGTAGCACGTGACCTCCGTTTTCAGATCGCCCATCTGGCACTTTATCCGGATTTTCCCCAAAGGTCTTGACCCGCTGGTGTTGAATCCGTAAATGACTGTGCCCGTAGATGCCAACTTGCTGACTGGAATGCCAAGGCTGTGCATTAGGCGAAGTGGCATAATACTCACAGCAGAACCCGGATCCACTTGGATTCGGTTGACCTCACTGGAGCCAATGTACCCGACGAAGTACAAGGGCCGATCATGATTTGAATTCTTCGTCTGCATGTCCTCTTTGGTGAAGGTAATGCAGGGAAGATTCTTGGCCGCCACATTACACTGTTGGGCTAACATTTCCAGTTCTTCGGGAGCTGGTTTGATCCTGGTGAGGAATGCCTCCGAATCGGCCAAGGCTTCTTGCAAGGCTTCTCTAGTTTCCTTGGACAATCGGAGCAACTCGTACAGCGTTATCCGCGCTGGAATATTGGCTAGCTGAGCCATGATGTCGAAGCCACGCGGATTTTTTGAACTCTCCGGTTTGTCCTTTCCAATCGGACGACTGAAATGAGACTGCTTCGGATTCTGAACCTCCTCGGGCCCCTTTTCTTTCTGTTTGTCAACCGGCTGTCGTCGAGCATCTTCAACCGGTTTGGGAACTGTAATCACCCCCAGTTCTGTGAGAGTCTTGGCTGGTCCCCGTTTTGTCACCCCCTGTTCAGCTATTTGATTCCCAGGAGATGGATATTTGAAGTGGTATTCGTTTCCACTCCGGGTCGTAAAGACCTCCTGTTCCTCGTCGGACAACGGAAAAGCGGTGATCGTTTCATCGTCTTCACCCGGGATGGCAGAAACTCCGTAACAAGACTTGCCTTTCCCTTTGGACTTCTTCTTGGATGACGATCCGGCCCATTGTTCATCTTCAATTAGGTCGGGGTGCACCCAGAGAATTTCACCGTTTGGGGCTGTGTGAGGCACAAGTCCCTTTTGGCGTTGTCCGTGCGGGTCGTCATTCACCGTCTTCATCCCGACTTTGGTGACGCGCTTCGGCTCAAACCAAGCTGTAGGCACTGATCCGAAGCTGATTGACACCGCATTTGCTCCCACATTCTTGGCCGGTTTCGGAGTTATGACTCCTACATCGATCAACGCTTGGATCTTGTCCTTGAGGTGGTAGCAAGACTTCGTTGGGTGGTGGACCACTCTGTGGTACGCGCAGTACTTCGGGTCCGTCACCTTACTGGCTCCTTCATGATCCACGATCGCCGGCAACTGGATTTTGTTGTTCTCCAACAAGTACTTGAAGATGCCGGGGACTTCATCATCCTTGAAGGAGTAGACTTTAGGAAACCTCGGCTCCGAAGACTTTTGCTTCTGAGACCGTTGCTGCCAATGCGGCTGCGATTGTTGTGGCGCTCGCTGCTGCTGCTGTTGCTGAGGTTGCAATTGAAATGTCTGGTTAGCATCAACAGCATTAACATGAGCTTTACCTTTCCCTTTCTGGTTGAAGTTCTGCTTCGGAGGATTAGTAGCCGGTTGGCCTCTCTCCACCTTCTTTCTCCTAAGGAAACGCTCAGCTTGCTCCCCTCGGACTTTCAAATCCTTCCAGGTCTTGGATGGTGCGGTGCCCATTGCTTCCAACACATCCAGCGAAAGGTTGTTGTGGCAGGTCTGGAGGATGAATTCCTCGGTGATTGGGTCCCGACAATTCATCGCCTTGTTGCGGAACCTCTTGACGAAGGTGTCGACTAGCTCCCCGTCCTTCTGCTTCTCATCGAGCAACGATCCGATAGAGATTTCGGTGTCGTCGTCGAAGAAATTCGCGAGGAACTTAGTCTCCATGTCATCCCAGCTGTTTATGCTTCCTGGCTTGAGGCGACGATACCAATCGAAGGCAGCTCCGCGAAGAGTGCCGACGAATGACCGCACCATCAGAGGCTCATTACCAGAGATGACTCCCAAGTGCGATTTGAAATAAATCAAATGCTGAGTAGGTGAACCCATCCCATTAAACGGCGTAAAGTTAATTAGACTAAACTTTGCCGGATATGGGATTGATTCCCACTCTCTTGGGTACGGACAAGGAATACCCGTCTTTTTTGTCTCTTGAGCGGAAATCAACGTATTGATTTTGCTCTCGAGATTTTTGATCTTTAGGCTTTCACCTGCGTCTTCACTGGCGTTCTCGTTACCACCCCCTGTATTGATGGGAGGGTTGTTAGCATTGCGAACCTTATTTGTGTCCTCATCTTCCAGGTTGTTCTGGTTGGGACGACTTGGTTCGCCTTGTTGATTCCTCAATGCTTGAAGCTGTTGGTCATGCATCTCTCTCATGTTCTGCATAGCCATTTGCATTTCGAACCTAAAGGTCTACTGTTGTTTGGCCATGGCATCTTCAAGCATCTTGGCCACTTGCTCCGCGCTTATCATAAACGCCTCGCGGGGTTGTCCTTCACTGGACACTGTATTATCAGACGCCACTGCTGAGCCGGCATCTGATTCTTCATCTCCCGAAGGTACTCTTGTTCGGACTCTACCATACGTCGCGCGAATGATAGCCCCGGATTGTAGACGAGTTACACGTCGGGGTATTTCTGGAACCGCCTCGGAGTTATCCTGAGCCGATGTTCCTGTGCTGGTCATATTTGCGGTGACCCTTGAATGCTCACCATCTTCGACCATCTTCCTTCTTCGTTGGAAACGCCTATGCCTTGGTTTTGGCGTTCCATTGCTGAGTCTTTCGAACACAGAGACTCTTTTAGGGACTGTCTTAACACAGTTGCATTCCGACAGTACCGCCCGAATGAGCTTTGAGCAAGGACATTGTGTTTCGAGCCTTCGAGGGCTCCTCTTTCTGGATTTATTCGTACCCCCGGCACGATAGTACAGCTCGTCCGTTTGAAGATCGGAGCAACCTATCGTGTGTTGGCACAATCTTTCAGGTATAACGTTGTCGTTATCAGATGACAACGTTTCCTTCTGAGGATGAATTGTCTTCTCCGGACCATCCAGAGTCACACGCCTTGAAACGCGCCTTTGTGGGCGTGAATCTTCAGCGGGCTCTTGCACTTCGATGCGCAAAGTTGTGTGCTTGGGTGCCACAATTTTCTCCAAGTGTTGAGGGTTGCAGCGACCCCCAGCATGTTGCATTGTTTGGGACTTCTTCATTGGCCCCAAGCGTTCTTGGACTGGAGCTTTACCTCGTTCCTTCGGAAGTGGGCCGAGGCGCTCCAAAACAGACTTTCTCTTCTGGGATGGTCCTGCGAGATCTCCCTGAGCAGTTACAGAAATTACCGGCTGTTTGGATTGATTTGCCGGGTGTTGAATTTTCGGAGGCTGCGGTTGTCGCTCCTTGGTCTGAACCGTTGCTTCAGACTTTGGCCTCCAAACCTTGCGAGTTGGTGGCGGCTTTTTGACCACCTCCTTCTGCAGCTTCCGACGGGCTTCTTCAGCTTTGGCCCGTGCTTGCGCCGATAACACGCGCCGTTTGCGGATGCGCTCCTCCAATGTCGAGCGATTCCGTTTGACACGGACCCACTCCATAGCCGATGGTTTGGAGGAACCACCCTTCATTTGCTGTTAAGGCTGTTTGCCTCGTTTATTCTTCAGATCCGCATGGTAGCGGACCCCGTCAACGGACTCCATGGCCTTGGCGAATTGCTTCGCGAGGCGTTGACGCTGCCTCTGACGGGCTCTCTTAGAGAGAGTCACCACGCCTTCAATGGCGGATTTGACCTTCATTGAGGTCGGTAGGGCCTTACTCAACGCAGCTTCGGCGTCGATTGGGGTGAGGTCGTCGTTGGTGGCTTCAATTTCATCGCACTAACGGACTTTTCTCCTAGAGGAGAACTTCTGGTACTTCTTGGACTTGGGGGAGGAGGTTGATCCGGATGAGGACACGTACTCCTCGTATTTTTGCTGGTCGAATTCATACTCGACCTCCTCCATGACCGGGATCGAGATCCGCGGCTGCGACACTCCGATCTCGGCAGCGAGATCGGTGGCTCCCACTGTGGTCGCCAGATTGTTCGCGGGAAAAATCAACTTCTTCTTCATTGATGAACTCATTGCACTCAATGTTAACAACTTTTTGCGTTTACAAAGATCCGGTCTTTTTATAAGAGCCGGTTACAACGAAATTCAAAACAAATAAAGAAAAATTACAACTTTCCTTATTTAACGAACAGATCGCGAGCTCCTGTTATGCGGTCACTCGCTTTGTGGGTTGTTTGCCTGTGCCGGGGTTGATTACCGTGGACCACCGTGCAATCTCGATCCAAACAGATCTACGTGGTATAACGGGTATTATCCCACCAAGGAGATAATAGCCGGGAGGGATCGTTTCACCAAGGAAACGACCGCTCGAATCTCGGGATCTAAGAACCAAGCTTAGATCCGGAGTAGAACAACGTAGATCTGAGGATTAGCCTCTTCGAACTCCTGCCTTGTTTGGTGCGGGTGCTCGCCAAGAACTGAATCCAAGGGTCCAAGTCTCCAAGCCTTCACAAATCCGAGTTGAGGTGACAATCCGGCAGAGTTTTGGCTCCTCAGAAGTTCAGAAAAAAGTCCTTTCAAATGAACAACCACCCCGCCTATTTATAGGCACTCAAAACTGTGCATCTGTGCACAAGAGAGAGGGGGGAAGGCGCCGGCCACCTCAGGGTGGCTCGGCTCATGCCGAGCCACCCTGAGGTGGCTCGGCCTTGGCCGAGCCACCCTAGGGTGGCTCGGCTTGGGCCGAGTCACCCCGGGTTGGCTCGGTTTAGGCCGAGTCCCCGGGTGCTTTTCGTCGTTCGGTTGTTTTCCGGTTCTGTATTGAGTTCGTTTGATTTGTTCGGGTCTTGATTTGATAGCCCGAGTCTTCATTTGGCAGTAAATCCGTCTCGGTGTTTGAGTTCAAGTCCGTTTTGTTGTTGGACGACTCGTTAACTTTCTGAACCGTTGGATTGGTTCCGCACGCGAACGTATTCCGTTGCTTATGTGCCTCATCGCCTCGTCGCTCGAACGTCTGTTGATTTGTCGAATCATCGTGCTGAGCCATGCTAAGGGACCTATAGGCAATTTTATACGCCTACAATGATCAACAGTCAGCTTTATCGAATGTCGCATTCTAGCAACGGTGTGGGGCCTTATCTTTAGGGTTTCCAGTCATTGAAAAGCTAACTATGTTCTCAGGGAGATCCATGAAGGAACATACGGGAACCACCCAGGGGCCAAAAGCCTTGCACAGAAAGTCATTTGCTAGTGGTACTACAGGCCCACCATCTTTGTCGAGTCTAGACGACTCATCTTCCTGTGGCAGAAGTGCCAGTTCTACTCATCCATCCCATGGGCAACAACACTGAGCTCACTCTAATTCTGAGTCCTATCCCATTTACTCAGTAGGGGTTGGATTTACTGGGTCCTCTCCCTATAGCTTCTGGGCAATGAAAGTTTTTGATCATGGCAATTGACTACTTCACCAAATGGATCGAAGCTGAGCCCCTAGCTAAGATAGGTGAAAGCAATGTCATAAATTTTGTTTGGAGGTCCATTGTCTGATGTTTTGGTGTGCCTCTTTCCTTCGTGACAGATAACGACACCTAGTTCAACAGCGGAGGCTTCCAAAACTTTTGTGAAGAATACAATATCCGCCTCAAGTTCTCCTCGATCACCCACCCTAAATGTAATGAACTAGCTGAAGCCACCAACAAATGCATTCTCCAAGATCTAAAGAAGAAGGTGGATGACGCAGTTGGAAATTTGGTCAAGAAGTTGCTGAGTATTCTATGGTCTTACTGCACGACTCATAAGAACTCAAGGAGGAAAACCCCTTTAAGCTAGCCTATGGGGCGTAGGTGGTCACCCTAGTAGAAGTCGGCATGCCAATGATCCGTCTACAACTCTTGGATGAAGACTTGAATTTAGAAGGGCTTTGTGTCAGACTTGACCTCCTGGATGAAGTCCAAGAGAAAGCACATCGGTCCCAGGTCATCAATCAGCAACAGATCTCCTGGTACTATAACATCAAGGTCTAACCCAGGAGATTCAGCGTAGGTGTCATCATCCTATGCAAAGCCGCTTTTGACAAAGACACTAGGTGAGGCAAGATGGCTCCTAACTAGAGGGCCCCTACACAGTTCTTGAGAAGTTGCAAGCAGACACATATCAACTAAGAGCCCTGGATGGAAGAATCCTGTAGCACCCCTAGAATATTTGAACATCTTAGATTATACTTTCAGTAATTTTGTACAAAATTTTATTCATTATAAAGAAGAAATCCCTTTGAATCTGACTCTTGTATAGCACTCTCGTAGTGCTAAATCTATGAAGAAATCTTATGCCCTTTGTGCCTCCATAGGATAAATCTAAGACACACTCGCCATACGGTCGGCTTCAACTTACATATCTCGACTACCATAACTGGGCGAAAAGACCTAGGCGTCTTCTTTAAGACCTAAGCACTCAACCTCTAGGTTGTTATTTGCCGAAAACACCTAGGCATCCTCATTAAGACCTAGGCACCCAACCTTCGGGTTGTCATTTATCGAAAAGACCTAGGTATCCACATTAAAACATAGACACCCAACCTCAGGGTTGTCATTTATTGAAAAGACCTAGGTGTCTTCATTAAGACCTAAGCACCCAACCTCTGGGTTATTATTTTTCGAAAAGACCCAGGCCTCCTCATTAAGACATAGACACACAAACTCTGGGTTATCATTTTCCAAAAAGACCTAGGCCTCCTCATTAAGACCTAGGCACCTAACCTCCAGTTATAATTTACCAAAAAGACCTAGGCATCCTCATTAACACCTAGGCACCCAACGTAGGGATTGTCCTTTGCCAAAAAGACCTAGGCATCTTCATTAAGACCTAGGCACACAACCTTCAAGTTATCATTTGCTGAAAAGAACTAGGCATCCTTATTAAGATCTAGGCACCCAACCTCTAGGTTTCTATTTGTCGAAAATACCAAGGCGTACTCATTAAGACCTAGGAACCTAACCTCTAGGTTGTCATTTGCTGAAAAAACCTAGGCGTCCTCATTAAGACCTAAGCATTCAACCTCTAGATTGTTATTTGCTAAAAAGGCCTAGGCATCCTTATTAAGACCTAGGCACCCAACCTCCAGGTTGTCACTTGCCGAAAAGACCTAGGCATCCTCATTATGACCTAGGCACCCAACCTCTAGGTTGTCATTTGTCGAAAAGACATAAGCATCCTCATTAAGACCTAGACACCGAACCTCCGAGTGGTCACCAGTCAAAACGACCTATGTGCCCTCATTAAGTCCTAGGCACACCAACCTTTAGGTCGTCTTCAACAATAAAGACCAAGGAGCCCTTATTAAGTCCTAGGCACTCTAACCTTTTGGTTTTCTTCAACAAAAAAAGACCTAGGCGCTTCACCGCTAACAAAACAAAGGACGAGTCACTCGACTCGCCCCACCAACACTCAGATTGCCCCCTACACAACCAACTCATTATAATTAACTCGTAATCTCACTTTCGAAATGAAGCCATGTAACGTCCTTAGTTTCACGCAAGGCTACAGTCCAAGTTGAACCCAGAATGTCAAACCTGCCATGCACATATACTGTGCAACAACATGTTTTACCATCACAGTAATATCTCTCTAGTGGGAGTCAAACAATAAACAAGTGTAGGTATAAGCAGATAGAATAAATATAATAATGCAAGGAACACAATATAGAGAAAAGCTCCAAAAGTAAAGGTAGTCATGTTCTAACCAAGAAAATGAAGTACAACTGATGTCTGAAACAAATTTGAAATATCTCAATACATAGAGTCAAACAAAAACAATACTAAGGCACTCTGCCTCCAACATGAAATACATCTTTAAAGTCTGACAATAAGCAATAAGTAACTACAGTAGAGTACAAATAAACTACTAATAATAAATGATGGAAGCTAAGTCAAAACTCCGTCAACTTGCGACTCTCCGGACGCCTAACTCACTGTCTGAAAAGAGGAAAAACAACGAGCATCAAAGCGCTAGCGAGAACATATTCACCGCCCCCAGGGGGAAGGGGTTAGGAGTACAAAAATACTACTAGTACATATAGATATATAAATCATCTATCCTAAACTAAGAGGAAATTGATATTTAGAAATCCACAATACGAGAATAGGTACATCGAGCAAAATAATCCAAACAAGAAAACTCTCATGTACATACCTCATATCTCAAATTGTGAATCACTAAATACCAACTCCAAAACCTATGAATAAGAATAATAAAAAAAGGATAATATGTTACCAAGCCTCATCCGTAACAAATCGTGTCAAAATAACCTACACTACCCTCGAGTAGGTGGTGCAGTCACAAGAATAATAATCCGGTATAAGAATCTCGTATAATATACATCGTGTAAAACAATCTCAATCTCATACCCTACTCTCGGGGTAAGTAACATGGGAGCATGAAAATAAATATGTGTGATCCTCTAACAGAGAAATAATAATGCTGAGTAAGGCGCTCATAATATCCTGTCATATCACCTACCTTACTCGATCGCCCTATGAAAATAGGCATATCGGCCCAATCCGGAATGATGCATTATAGAGTGTAGTCTACCGCGGTCTCATTATGGTATACCAACTAACCTACTCTGAGTGTAGTCTACCATGGTCTCATTGCGATATACTAACTAACCCCACTCAAGCATCCAAACTTATCATGAATTGCAATATATGTCGCTCTCTATCACGACGAACAGAAAATATAGGTTACACACCTCCAAATGCTCGTGTGTGCTCAGCTCCAGTACGTGTACTCCAGAGGTCAAGTACGTGTCTCGAAGTGCAGACTAGAACTTCGTGTTCATGATCAACTCACGCGTCAAATTAACAAGTTCACAAAACAACACTAACCAGTCGACCGATTTCTTATATCGGTCGATTGGCGGCAACAAGAACAAACCATGCACACGAATCAACCATTGACTAGTCAACCGATGCATCTCGTTGGTTGATTGGCCAGAGCTAGGCTGTAAGGGTAAAAGTCTAGTTTGGTCGACTGATCTCATCTGATCGGTCGACCGACGTTAGTGTCGGGTTTAGGTTATAGGTTCTGTTTACAATGCATCAAAATCAAAATTTTTTGCAATAACACATGCTTGTTTAGTGTGATTAGGGTTTAGTTGTCTACATGAAACATAATTTTCAAGTTTGAGCAAATTCTAATAACATACTTAGCCGATAGTTTCTCATGTGTTTGTGCATGTTTACGCTATATATATTCATATACGTACTTAATCGATCTCAAATCGATTATTAACATACTCATTCACCTCAGAATAGTGTCAACCATAATAAAAAACATTAAATATTATTTTCATAATATTTTCAAAGAAATTATGGGGTTTTACAAGCCATAAGCAAACAAAAGCTAAAATAAGGAGCAGATGGAAGCACATAAGATGATGGCAAAGTTCAAATTCTTTCCACTTACAAGAAAAGCTATTACATCATCTACACTGGTATTTACAAAAAAAAACAACAAAAAAGCTATGTTACAAGCTCATATATCTCTTGGCTAAAGGTCAAGAGTAGGACTCGGGAGATCCACATCTGGGTCAACGACAGTAGGAGTGGCAGAAGGAACGATAGGAGGGAACTCCCAATGGTCACCCTCGGCCTCATCGTCATCACTCCCGTCATCAATGGCCAACATCATCCCCCCTACTTGCCTCGATCTCCTTTAGGAGATTAAGGTTGCATGAGATTTGAGGAGGGTAGAGGCGGTCTGGTGCGGGTCGAGAAGCGGAAGGAAGCATCGAGGCCAGACAGTCGATGCTGGCCTTACAAGCCAAGGTCACCTTGGTTTTCCTAAGGGCTATGGTACCAATTGCCGACCACCTTTGACTTATGATCCTTCGAGTCCAAGTGAGCAAGTTTACCCTCCAACTCGAAGATGCTTGTCTTAGATGCCTGGTGGGTCGACCGCTCCTTCTTAAGGTCCAGCTTCAAGTTATCGGCCAAGAGATGATCCAACAGAACATTCTCCTGAGTCACGACCTTTTGACACATCTCGGAATCAACCTCCTTCTCCAATGAGGTAATGCGACCATCTCACTCAGTGATTCATTACTAAAGACGGCTAACATCCTCCTTGAGCATAGCCACTTTTCCCCTGAGCTTCTCGATGGAGGCTGTTTTCTTAGCATTTTGCGACCTGTATACCCTAATGAGGTTGTCTCTCCCCTCCATCTCACGATGTGAGTTGGCTTCATTGCGGTTCTGCTCAGCCTCTAGAGCTGCAATCCTCTTTGCCGCCTCCTCCCTGGCTGACCTCTCTCTAGCTAAGGCCTCCCCAGACTTGATGGGGGACGCTTGCATGTAAGAGAACCGAGAAAATTATTAGGTCTCATGTTTTTGAGCCTATTGTCTAATTTGGTTTTGATAATTAACAAACAATTTCTAACATCGTTTTTGAGTATTTGCTTTTTCTTGATAGGTATCCTACACAAACATTCTCAAGTTGGAGATTGGATGGACTTGAGCTTTAACGATGATATTCATGGAGGTTGGAGGAAATCGGAATGAAGCATGATATCATTCAAGTCAAAGGCATACTATCGCTTCATCCCCACTACCAAGTGTAGGCGTCTAAATATGCCTATAGGTATCCACACACAGCTCATGACAAAGAGAAAATGATGAACGTTATTATCCAAGTCGAAGAGGATTATCCAAGTGAAGAGGATCATCTGACGCTGACAAGCGCATGAAGAGAATCGGTAAACCATTAATGACGTAGCGACGAACCACCAGAACGGCCAACGCCAAGTGGTCCGCATGCTCACCGGCCACCGCCAAGTGGCCTACACGCTCATCAGCCAACGAAACGGTGAACCAAGTGGCCTGTATGCTTATCGGCCACCTCCATGTGGCCTGCGCTTCATCAGCCAACGCCAAGTGGCCCGCGTGCTCACCGGCCACCGCCAAGTGACCCACACGCCCATCGGCCATCGAAACGGTGAACCAAGTAGCCTACATGCCCATCGGTCATCATCAAGTGACTTGTACATTCACGAAACACATGAAGCGAATCGGTGAAGTGTACAAGTCAACAAAACGACAGAATGCACACAAAAGGATGAAACAAGTCCAGACCGAACATACCGAGAAAGCCCCTGGCAGTCGAGTCGCGTCAAAATGACTCGGCCAGACCAGTGGCTAGGCCATGGGCTGAGCCATCAATTGGTGGTTCGTACCTGAACCGACTGGTTTGGTTCGTTTTGCACCCGGTTAAGCCAGATTCGATCCGAAAATGCATTTTGACGATTTTTGACGAGTTTTCACGGGGTTTCTTCTGTTCCAGAGGTTCCTAACTACCTAGATGTTATCTCTAAATGTGGTTACATAGTTAACAACTGAGGATAATGCCAAATCCATCGTTCTTATCCGAAAACCCCTAACCGAAGCCTATAAATACATGCCTAGGGGCTAATTTCACAAGGGCTAGAAATCAAGAGGGCGAAGTGATACTAAATTGGAGAGTGGAGGAGGAATTTCCTAGAGTTAGCAAATCTTGGTGAGGTTTCTGAATAAAAAGAAGAGAGTTCGAGAGATCTGAGATCTATTTCCCCCCATTCCTCTGGATTTAAGCTTGGTCTTAATCTCGAGAAGAATCATAATCTCTCTTGGTCGGGATTACCTATTCTACAAATACTTTCTTCGTGAAGTAGGAGCTTTGATTATCAATCTGTCAATCGGATCTGATCTGTGGTGGTCCACGGATATCAACGTCCCCGGCACAGGCAAATTTCTCACGCAAACAACAGGAGATAAACTGCTATTGTGTGTAGTTTGACAAGAGTTGTAATCTTTTATTTTTATTGTATAAGGAGATCTTATAAAAAGATCAATTTTTCTCTTTTTTGAACTTGTAATCGATAAACAGTTGTAATGAGCTTGTTGGCAATGAAATTAACTTTTGACACAAACATGCTAGCGACCACAGTGGGAGCCAACAGCTTCGCTGCCAAAGCTGTTGTGCCGCAACCATGGATCCGGATCTCGGTTGACGAAGAGGTCAAGTACGAGTTTGACCAACTGAAATTCGAGGAGTATCTGTCGTCCTCCTCCTTTAGATCCTCTGCCCCCACAAGCACAGGAAGAGTAAGGCCCCTATTGCTGTTGCCATCTTGCCTTGCAACGCCCCTCCAGCCTCCAACGAGGCCGGATCTGCAGATCTGGACTCCTCCTCAATTAAGGAGATAGCTGCTGGAGGCGCGCGTAATTTATCAAAGACAGCTCGCCAAAGGCAGCGCAAACGCCTCGCGCGCCAGTTAGCCAATGCTTTGGAGACAGTTGACGGAATCCGCTATGACGCGGATCTGAAGTCCAAAATGCACCAAACACCATAGCAGCGAGCAGGCGACTCATCCTCCAAGCCAGCGATGAATGAATGGGTCAATGTTAAAAGGACGCGTTCAACCCTCGAAGAACGGATCCAGAAATGCCATGCGTTACTTGTGCATGCGCGGATTCTCGTGCAAGAAGCGCAAAAGCTGAAGCAGGAAGAAGTTGTCAAGAAGCCACCAAAACTTCGCCAAGTCTGGAAGCCAAAGTCTGAAACGATGTCGAAAAAAAGTCGAACAACGCCCGGAACTCGCGAACCACCTCTAGCTTGCTCGGCCCAAACCGAGCCACCAAATGGTGGCTCGGCCAAAACCAAGTCACCAAATGGTGGCTCGGCCCAGGCCGAGCCACCAAATGATAGTTCGGGCCTGAACCGAACCGGTTCGGTTCGTTTTGCACCCGGTTCACCTCCTGCAGTCCCGTCTAAGCCTCCGACATCCCCTGTTCTTATCCCGACGAATCACACACATTTGGTGGAGCCCCATAGCTGTATTGACTTGTTCTGATTTAAGATGAGGATGGCGGATCACCTGGGTCTTTTGCACGAGTATCAAGGCAAAGTTCTGATCAAAGAACACTTGGATCCAGTGACTGAACCCCGAGCAACCACTCGAGCTGGGGGTCGCACTCGCCCTTACAAAAGGTCTAAGGCTTTTTGTAGTGAGGAAACTACCATAACTGATCGCCTCAGACTGCGTGTCAAAGTCCAAGAGCTCGTTGAGGTCCCACGCTCACGAATGCATAGATCAAAGCATGCGACTCTTGAGAGCACTAACAAGACGTCGAACCCCTAGAAGGAAACGTTTTCGTCTGACGGTGATGACGTTATACCTGAGAAGTCATGCCAACACGTGATAGGTTACTCCGGTAATTATGCTGATGACTTATACTATCAGGCGAGGGGTACAAACATATCTCGAAAAAGAGATACCCGGGAGATAGACTTTCATTATCCGTGTGCCAAACTCATCAGGATAGTATTATCAACGTATAGCTGACCCAGGTCCGCTCCACAGAGGGTCTCGGTATTCCAAAGGCTTCCTTTGAAGCATCGAAAACCAAGCCAAGGTGTTTTCACAAGAAATGATCAGCCGTTCAAGATGACGAACTTCCAGAACTCACAATTAACATGGCTGATAAGAGAAAGTCGACTCGATGTTCTAGTTCTGACCCATTCGTATCGCATCGTCTAACTCGGCTACATGTAGGGACTATTAGATGTAGGAACTATCAAATGATGAATAGAGGATTATCCTCGGATGATGAAGCATCAGACGCTAACTCTGTAGTCGCTTCTGACAATACGGTATCTAGCCTTGGACAATCCCGTGAGATGTTTATGGTTAACACCGAGCAAATGGCCAAAATCATCAAGGATGCCTTGGCTAAGCAAAAAGAGAACTTCAAGTTTGAAATGGAAATGACTATGCTGCGGATGAGGAAAGAGCATGACCAACAAATTCGGGCTTTGTCTAATCAAATTAGTGAATCTAGTCGTCACAATAATACCTACTGGGTAGGTGACGATTCATACATGGACGAACACCTTGATGCAGATAACTCTCCCATTGATCAAAACATTGAGGGTGGCCCTACTAAAGGTAACGACACTGGGGGTGGTCCTACCATAGATGATAATACCAGGGGTGGCCACATTTCTCCTCTTAGAAATTGTCCAAAGAATGATACAGATGAGGATGAGAAGATGAAAGATCTTAAGGGCAAAATCAACGCTCTGATGTTTGCTCGAGAGGTGAAGAAGACCGGTATTTCTTGTTCTTATCCAAAAGAGTAGGAGTCAATCCCATATCCGGTGAAGTTCAACCTGATTAACTTCACGTCATTTGATGGGAAGGGTTCGCCTACTCAGCACCTGATCTACTTCAAGTCCCACTGGGAATAATCTCTGGCAATGAAGTATTGATGGTCCGGTTATTCGTTGGCACCCTTCGCGAGCCCACCTTCGATTGGTACCGCTGTCTCAAGCCTAGAAGCATCAACAGCTAGGATGACCTGGAGAACCTTTTTCTCACTCACTTCTATGATGATGATGCCGAGGTGTCAATCAGGACACTCTTCGATGAGAAACATAAAGATAACAATACGATCGACGACTTCATCAAGCGCTTCCGAAATAAAGCAATGAACTACCAAGATCCGATCACAAAGGACTTCATCCTCCAAACCTGTCTTAACAACCTCTCTTTGGATGTGTTAGAAGTTATGCGAGTAGCACCGTCCAACACCTGGAAAGAGTTAAAGGTGCACGGAGAACGGGCCGAACACTTCCTTAGAAGGAAGAAAGCCGAGAGAAGCTAACCGACGGCCAATCCTCCGAATTTGAACCTCGCCTCCTGAGGTAAAGGGAAGTCCCCTGCAGCTGCTGTTGATGCTAATCAAACATCACAACAGCAATCCCGAAAATAGCAAATGACTTCGGATCCGAGACTCCAAAAAGTGTACTCCTTCAAGGATGAAGACGTTCCAGCCATTTTCCAGTCCCTCCTTGAAAACAACAAGATCAAGCTACCACCTATCACGAATCAGGAGAAAACTAATAACACTTCGGATCCAAAGTACAATGTGTATCTTAGGAGGATCCTTCATCCCACTAAGGCTTGATTCGTTCTAAAAAATAACATCCAAACCCTGGTTGAAGCTGGCGTCATAACGCTAAATTAAGCCTAATCCTCACTCCAAAGAGTATACCAGTATAAAGTGCTTCTCAATACTCCAACAGGTATACGAGTCTAAACTATTTCCTAATTTTAACGGGAAGTTCCTGAAAGAATGTCGTATGTGATATTCTTAAGGATAACCCAACCATTCAGCTGAGTACAATGTTAGACCCAGTTTTACAAAGAAAGCTGGGGGTGGATGTAACGGAAAGTTCCCAAAAGAATGCTATTTGTTGTGTTCTTTAGGATAACTCGGTCGCTACAAAAAGGGGATGAATAAGAAACTCCAACTTGGACTCTGAATGCTTCCGAGAGTGAAACACATTCAATTACCAGGATCAATTTCACCAACTTTCAAGCACTCTTTTGCTGAGACGAGATTTGATCACTTCGTTGGATCAATTTTCCCTCATAAAAAAAACTCCCACTGATGTTTGATGATTCAAAATCTTTCACCCCAAAGTTCCTCACTAATCAAATTAATTGATAGTGAGTCCACTAAAATTCTTTCTGGTTTAATCCACTCAAATTCCCGCTATGTCTGTGCACTCAACACTTCCATGGTTAGAGTCCGGACATAATGCTTGGAATTTTGATATGTCAATCCTTGATGAATTGTCAAACCCCTTCGTATTAAGTTCTTATTACTTGACACTAAGAACCCCCACTGAGTAATCGGTACAAGTCAACACTCCCACTCTGATTTATACTCCTACTCCCACTGTCTACCTGGTCAAACCTTCTTACAGTTAGGACCATAATCAAAATCCCCTCTCGATTCCTTCCATGAACGAGAGGTTCACAAATTGAATGATCAAACCTTTAAACAGTTAGGATCATCTCAAACCCCCATTTGGTCAAACCTTCCTACAGTTAGGGCCACAACCAAAATCTCCTCTCGATTCCTTCCATGAATAAGAGGTCCACTTTCAAATCGAGCGATCAAACCTTCCTACAGTTAGGGTCGTCTCAAACCTTCCACTTAGTTAAATCTTTCTACAGTTAGAGCCAAAACCACATTTCACTCTCGATAAATGAAAAACCCACCTTTAGTTCGGTAATCAAACCTTCCGACAGTTAGGATTATCCGAATCTTTTCGATTCTCGGAGTAGAAATCCCACTTTTAGTTTCACCTTCCCGGATTCTTAAAGTGGAGATCCCACTTTGAGTTTCCTTTGGCAACTTGAGATAGAATATAAAATTCTTCCTTTTCAGCTTTGGGAGATAGAATAAAAAATTCTTCCTCTCTCGCATCGGGTTCATCTTTGTCCCAAGAGAAGACACAATATTTCAACATTATAACTCCCAAAATCCGTACTTCATAAACATGGGGAATTTAATTCCGAAGCCTAAGAAGGGATAAGTCAGCGTCTAACTCGCGTTGCCGGTTAGTCCTTGACCGTAAAAAGGACAAAAGCCCACATATTCAACATTATGGCAGACCGTTATTAATAATGCCAAAATCCGCGTTTCACATGCATGGGGAACTTTATTCCGAAGCCTAAGCGAGGATAAGTCAATGCCTAACACGCATTGTCGGTTAGTCCTTGACCGTAAAAAGGCCAAAAGCCCACATATTGGACATTATGACAGATTGTTATTAATAACATCATAATACGTGTCTTACATACACAGGGAACTTTATCCTGAAGCCTAAGTAGGGATAAGTCAACGCCTAACACGCATTGCTGGTTTAGTCTTTTACCGAGTGAAGAAGATACCAGAATCCAAATCTGAAGAATTTATCCCGAAGCCTAAGTAGGGATAAGTCAGCGCCTAACACGTATTGCCGGTTTAGTCTTTCACCAAGTGAAGAACACACCAGAATTTAAATCTGAAGAATTTTATCCTGAAGCCTAAGTAGGGATAAGTCAGCGCCTAACACACGTAGTCGGTTAGTCCTTGACCGTAAAAAGGACAAAAACCCACATATTCAATATTGTGACAAATTGTTATTAATAACACCATAATTCGTGCCTTAAACGCACGAGAAACTTTATCTTGAAGCCTAAATAGGGATAAGTCAATGCCTAACACGTGTTTTCGGTTAGTCCTTGATCGTAAAAAGGACAAAAGCCCACATATTCGATATTATGGAAGGTTGTTATTAATAACACCATGATTCGTGCCTTACATGCACGGCGAACTTTATCCTAAAGCCTAAGTAGGGATAAGTCAACGCCTAACATGCGTTGCCGGTTTAGTCTTTCACCAAGTAAAGAAGACACCAGAATCCAAATCTGGAGAATTTTATCCCAAAGCCTAATTAGGGATAAGTCAGCGTCTAACACGCGTTGCTGGTTAGTCCTTGACTATAAAAAAGGACAAAAGCCCACATAATCGATATTTTAACAGGCCGTTATTAATAACACCAAAATCCATGCCTTACACGTGCGGGTAACTTTATCCCGGATCCTAACAAGGGATAGTCAGCACCTAACACGCGTTATCGGGTAGTCTATTCCAGTGAGAAAGACGAAGTCTATGTATTCAATATTATAGCACTAAAAGAGTTAACTCTTTTAGCACAACATCACATGCGGAACGGACTTTAACAATCTATATGCAAGCCCGATTCAAACGGTAATCGGTAAAGGCACGTCAAATCCGTTGATGGCTGAGGATTTGCCAAAAAATCCTGAGTTTGCATCAGATACATACGGCTGGGTAGTCTATTCCCACGAGAAAGATGAAGTCTACGTATCCAATATCGTAGCACTAAAAGAGTTACTCTTTTAGCACAAGGTTACATGCAGAACGAACTTAAACAATTCGTATGCTAGCCCGACTCAAACAGTAGTCGGTAAAAGCTCATCAAACTCGTTGATGTCTAAAGGTTTGCCAAAAATCCTATAAATGTGAGAGTCATTGACGCACCGGCCCAATTAGTCAGTCTCGTGACTTGAGCATCCAACAACTTCAGAATAAGAGCCATACATGCAGATGAATTAGCTTTAATAGTTGGTCCTGTAGCCCTAACATTTGGGACCGTCACGTTTCAATACCTTAAGAGCTTAAACTATGTAGACTCAAGCAAACATATGCGTATAAACTGTGTTAACGCCGGTCAACGAGCTACAATAAAGGTCGATGCCGGTCAACGCATCA
Source organism: Asparagus kiusianus (assembly GCA_022839385.1). NCBI lineage: Eukaryota > Viridiplantae > Streptophyta > Magnoliopsida > Asparagales > Asparagaceae > Asparagus > Asparagus kiusianus. The sequence continues at coordinate 426,495 of BQKN01000106.1, read as the reverse complement.
GCAATCTCACTAAAATAAGGCAAAGGATGATTCCAGGGAGTTCAATCACATTTAGATATGAATTACCGACGAAGATAATCAGTTCAAAGTCATCTCAATGACCAGAGCTAAGTTCAAAAACTTATGCATCAACTTCAGTTTAAGATTTCGACAACGATCAGACGATAAACGCAGCACCAGAAGAACTTCATCTATTCGACAAAACACTAAATAGACTGAAGGCTGATAATGTCAAGAATTGAAACAATCCACAGGTCCTTGTATGCAATCTCCTTGACAAAATACTGAAGAGGTTGAAAACATGGCCTATCTTATCTAAAGCATTCAAAACTCCTCTATAAAAGAATGAGTCTGAAAACTTTGGAGGGGGTATCTGTAGGCATCTAAAAATGCCTATAGGTATCCACACACAGCTCGAGACAAAGAGAAGACGATGAACGTTATTATCCAAGTCAAAGAGGATTATCCGAGTCAAAAAGGATCATCTGACGCTAACAAGAGCATGAAACGAATCGGCAAACCATTAATGATGTGGCAACGAAACACCAGAACGGCCAACACCAAGTGGCCCGTGTGCTCACCGGCCATCGCCAAGTGGCCAACACGCTCATCGGTCACCGAAACGACAAACCAAGTAGCCCGTACACTCATCGGCCACCTCCATGTGGCCCGCACACTCATCAGCCACGCCAAGTGGTCCGCATGCTCATCGGCCACCGTCAAGTGGCCCACACGCTCATCGACCACCGAAACGGCGAACCAAGTGGTCTGCACGTCCATCGGTCATTGTCAAGCGACTTGCGCATTTACGAAATGCATGAAGCGAATCAGTGAAGTGTACAAGTCAACAAAACGATGGAATGCATGCAGAAGGACAAAACAAGTCCAAACCGATTATACCGAGAAAGCCCCTGGCGGCCGAGTCGCGTCAAAATGACTCGGCCAGGCTAGTGGCTCAGCGGCCGAGCCACCAATTGGTGGCTCGGTGACCGAGCCACCAAGTGGTGGTTCGCGCCTGAACCGAACCGGTTCGGTTTGTTTTGCACCCGGTTCAGCCAGATTCGATCCGAAAACATGTTTTGATGGTTTTCAACGAGTTTTCACAAGATTTCTTCTGTTCCAGAGGTTCCTAACTGTCTAGATGTTATCTCTAAACATGGTTACATGGTTGTTAATTGAGGGTAAGGCCAAATCCATCGTTCTTTTCCGAAACCCCCCAACCGAAGCCTATAAATACAGGCCTAGGGGCTCATTTCACAAGGGCTGGAAATCAAGAGGGCGAAGTGCTACCAAATTGGAGAGTGGAATACGAATTTCATAGGGTTAGCAGATATTAACGAGGTTCCTCAATAAAAAAAAGAGTTCGAGAGATCTAAGACCTATTTCCCCCATTCCTCCGGATTTAAGCTTGGTCTTAATCTCAAGATGAGTTGTAATCTCGCTTGGTCGGGATTACCACTTCTGTGAATACTTCTTTCGTGAAGTAGGAGCTTTGATTATCAATCTGTCAACCGGATCTGATCCGCGATGGTCCATGGATATCAACGTCCCCGACACAGGTGAAGTTCCCAAGCAAACAGTAGGAGATAAACTGTTGTTGTGTGTAGTTTGACAAGAGTTAAAATATTTTATTTTCATTGTATAAGGAGATCTTATAAAAAGATCGACTTTTCTCTTTTTCAAACTTGTAATCGATAAATGGTTGTAATGAGTTCGTTGGCAATGAAATCAACTTTTGACACAAACACCAAGATCAAGCAAAATGAAGATTATTTGCTTGGGTATATTGTTTGTAGTTTAGGTATTTACTTTATGTATTCATACTTAAAGCTAAAATCACACACATACACATTATTTTTTTATCGCGTTATACGTCTTTTTGGAAAAATAACGTGTTTCAGATTATATACTTAATGATATTATTTTACATCTTTTCAAAAGTCTATGAATCCATTTAAAAGTATTTAAAAACCTATTTGGAATGATTTCATAAGAATCATGTATTTAACGATCTCGTATTTTTAACCGTTTTGTAATATAATGAGTTTTCACAAATGAGAATTTCTATTTTAAAATTTTCTCTTCTAACATGATTATTTTCATATGTATAAATATTTTCTCAAGTTTTACGATTTTTAGAGTTGATTTACTATTTTTAATTGAATTTAGAAAATTAACTTTTCAAAAATTCAGTATATGATGTATTAGTTTTTTAGTCGACCGAATGCTTGGATCGGTCGACCAAACAGTCTCTTCAGTCGACCAATGAAAATTTTCAGTTGACTTGCTAGAAGTAGTTTTTACAGCATTAGTTTTGTCACTCGATTAATCAACCGACCAATCGCGTCAGTCGACCGAATAGGGCTTTCAGTCGATTGATCTTGGTTTTCAGTCGATCGAGTCACAGTTGTTTATTTTCTTTACAGTAATGGTTAGTTTATCGGTCGACCGATACATTCAACTAGTCGACTGATCATGCTTTTTTACTGTAATGACTAGTTTTTGAGTTGTTTTCGTTTTGATGCTATAAATAGTCCTCAAGGCTAATCTGAAACATAGTTTTTGTTTAGCCATTTTGACTCCATGTTTTAAAAGAGATCAAGTGTGTTTGTTTATGTAGAAAAAGAGTTTTTATAAAGAGAAGGATCTCAATTTCATTATTGAGGCGTTCATCCTCAAATCTCAATCTTTTTTTTTATTTTGGAGAAGTTTTCTAAACTCTTTATCTAGCTTATCTATATTTTTTATTCTCATATATATATGCTAGATTAATTTGAGTTTAATTTTGTTTTAATCATTGTTTTTACACACACCCACTTGAGCTTTAGTATTTCACATTTAGTATAATTAGATTGTGAAAGTGATTTATTAAGAGAGCTTTACAATTCATTCTTAGTTGTTCAGAGAACAAAATCTTTATTCGTACTTATCGTTAAACACATTGTAATATATAATGACACTTAGAGGAGTGGTTAGGAAGAGACCGGGATCAATTTTAAGAGAAGTAGGTTGGTTATAAATTCTAGGGAGGGATTGTACTTCCAAACACTTGAGGAAGGTGACACGGGTAGTCCAACACTTAGAAAAGTGTAGCTTGTGTGATTGAAATCATATGCTTTGTAAAAGTTATCAGTGATCTTTGAAAATTGTTTGTGTAGATTTGAGATATAGTGGGGATCTTCTCAAGGTGAGGAGCAGAGACATAGGTTGAGGGTTGACCGAAATCTGTGATCATATCTTGTGTTTGCGATTGTTATTGACGCATTATTATTGTTTACATTTTGTGTTTGTGTTTATATCACCTATTGTATCATTGTTTATCCTTGTACATCTCCTTGTATATAATATTGTTAGGATATCACTTTATAAGTTTTAATTTAGCATCGAAATCGTATTAGATTAGTAGTTACCCTATTCACCCTTCCTCTAGGGTACCTTCATTTGGTATCAGAGCTTGGTACTCTTGATTCGTGACTTAATCACTTAGAGTCATAGATCCTCGCTATTACATTTTGCTAATCTAGTTTTGTAATTTTTCTTGCTTACATTATCATCATGGATATACATGGTGCGCCTCGTTGAGGCTATGCTATAGATGTTGCTCCTTCATTCAATAATTTCCCTTATGCTCAATGAATGTTTAAATTTTAACTATTTGTTAGATCTAAACACATCGATTTATGGAAAGTAATTGATTATGCCTATGTTATGCCCACGTTGGAGAAATTCAAGTGGAGCAAAGATAATAAGAAGATGTTTATTATGAACAAGTTATTATTAGAACTTTTGCTCAAAGCTTTTGATCCATCTATTTTTAACAAACTTGCTTTTTTTGATAGTGCTTATACATTATAAAAATATATAGAAGCACATCATGACAACTTGGAAAAAATTCAACGGGTTCCAGTGGATTCCTCTTCAAGTGAGATTGGAGCATCATCATGCACGCGACCACTAGGCGATTGCCCTAGTAAGGTATGCGAGTCCGAATCCGAAAATGAATTATCTATAGATGAGCCCGCATGTGCTTATGAAATATTAATGAATGTCTATAACAAATTACATCAAAATTTTATGAGTTTGAAAAGAAAGCATGTAGAATTAAAATCTGATCATGATTTGCTAGCATCTAAATTTAATATCATTGCTAAAGAGAATGTAATTATTAAAGATAATAATGATAAATTAAAATTGGATATTGCTAGCTTATCTCATGATAAGAATGATGCTATGATTGAAGTAGAAGCTATTAGAAATGAATTTAACTCATTCAAAAATGATCATATATCCTCTAATTCTATTGTCAATGTAAATGTGCCAAATAATAAGTTGAATAATATGAAAAATCATTTTTCATCTTTAGATTCAACCTTAAATACATGCATTAACAATCAAAAGAAACTTATGGATAAGTGTGCTAAGTCACGTGCTAATTCTTTCAAACCACTCATACACTATGCACACATGTACGACAAAGTTTACAAATGCTCTATTTGTGATCGTAAAGGTCATCTCGCTAAATTTTTCTATGATGCACGAAAATCCACAAATTCTAATATTATTGCTCCTTGTGTATCCCATCAAGTCTCTTCACCACACAAACACACACATGCACCTATTTTTCATCATAAGCATGTTTATGTGTGTAAGTTTGAATTTTGTGGTAGGTTTGGTCATTTAGCGAATTTTTTTATTTGTGAAACACTTCAAAATCACAAAATATTTCAAAAAGACCAACTTTATTTAAAAATGTTTCTCGTGCACTACTAAATGGTTAACAAAAACAAGTGTATCCAATCCACTGCACTTATTACAATAGGATGGGTCATTTACGTAATTATTGTCATGACCGAACTCGTACACTAAATATGCCCAAATGGGGTCATAACCCAAGGGCTTTGGATTATATTAATAGGGGTCATGTTCCTAAACTCTTCGGCACCAAGAGTGTTTTGGTACCAAAACATGTTTGAATTTAAAAATTAAGTTTTTTTGCATTTTTGTATTCATATTTTTAAAAAGTTATATTTGTTTATATTTCATAAACAAATTGCAAATAATTGTATAAAACTTTTAAAAGAAGATATTTTTTATTATATCTAGAAGAGATCTTTGTATATATATATTTACTTTGGATATAACATAAAATTGTGCGTTAAGTTTTGGTTATGTTTGAACGAATATGCTTTTTTTATGTTATCAGTTGACTGGCTACTTAAATCAGTCGACCAGTGTCTGATACTCAGTCGACCGATCACAAAATCAGTCAGTTGACAATGAGATTTTGTTGTAGTTCTTATCAAATTTTTATCTTCAAACCTGACCTGTTATCAACCTATTTAACCCTTTCTTTTAATCCTATCTGTTGATTTCCTCTAGATCAAATCCTAGCCATCCTAGTTTCTAGATCTTTGAAGACAATTTTTTTTTGATGTTTTGGACTTTTACATCTGATTGAGAACTATGTGTTTGCCTTTTTAGGTTGTTTGAAAACTATGTATTTTAGTTTATCTTTTGTGTTTCTCATTTGTAGGCTGCGTAATCTACTTTTATTTAGTATCAGAATATGTATTTCACCTTTCATTTGGTATACCTTAAGTCCACCGATTTAGGATTTTTTGGCTATCAATGGATTCAAGAATTTTCATGATTTTCATGATTTGATTGCATTTGGTATCATTTGGATCATCTGATTTTCATTTGGTATCATCTTTGCCTTTCATTTGGATTTCAAATTATTTTATGAATTTTCCTTCATGTTTTTTTCATAAATAATTTCATAAATATTTTCATGATTTTTTTATGAATTTTCTTTCATAAATATTCCCGGATGACACCTTTTGCTCCACGTTTTTTATGTTAGAGTTTTGTTTGCACTACTGTTTTTATGTATCTTGTTTATATATGACTGCCGTTCTATCTCTCTTTTCATTCTTTTGTGAATGCCAAAGGGGGAGAAGAACTATGTGATGTATGTGATATATATGAGTTGTGATTAGTATATTTTTTATATCTGGGTATGTTCACTCATATATAGCTGCCTTATTATTGTTTGATATATGTGTTCGCGGGAAAATCTGTTGCTTTCTTCATTGTTGATATCATTGTACACTTTAATAATCGTTTATCGAATTATAAAGATCCGGTCTTTTTATAAGAGCCGGTTACAATGAAAATCAAAATACAAATAAAGAAAAATTACAACTTGTTTCCTTCTTTGTCGAACGAATCGCGAGCTCCTGTTATGCGGTCACTCGCTTTGGTGGGTTCTTTGCCTGCGCCAGGGTTGTTTATCGTGGACCACCGCGAGATCTAGATCCGGTCGGATCTACGTAGTATAACGGGTATTATCCCACCAAGGAGATAATAGCCGGGAGGGATTGTTTCACCAAGGAAACAACCGCTCGAATCTCGGGATCTAAGAACCAAGCTTAGATCCGGAGTGTACCTACGTAGATCTG
>BQKN01000106.1:337234-390454 GCA_022839385.1 Asparagus kiusianus | reverse complement strand
AATTCCCTAGATAGATATTCCATCACAATAATGAATAAGTAGGGTGAAAGTGGATCACCTTGCCTTAAACCCCTAGCTCCTTTGAAAGTGCTATCTGACGAGCACAGGGAATGGATTCTATCCCTGTAACTCTATTTCCTTTCTGTCTGGGGTTTTCTTTTCTCCTCTTCTATATCTTCTATAGTTCCTCAGTTTTGATTTCTCAGTTCGTCTGCTGAGTACTCTTGATGTACATAAAAGCACATTTTGGGAAATGAATAAAAAATTTTCATTGACCAAAAAAAAACACGTTATCAGCATAATTGTTCTAGCTGGTTCGTGATCAGTTCAGCTTCGGGAGCTTCTTGGAGCATTTGTTTGAGGAAATGAATAGGCTGAAGGGTGGTCACTGTTTCCTTGGGTTAATATCTTGGAGAGGCTATCCTCAGGTTACTTTTTTATCAACTGCAAATGAAACCTCAACCTTATCCAATAAATTCCTTGTTAGAGCTCTTTCGGCTTCAGCGGATGGCAGCACGAACACTTGTTCAGTTGTTGCTTCAGGTAAAGTGAAAGGGGCTAGTGAACCAAATTTATCCGATCCTACTAAAAAGGCTGTACGAGGTGGGGTAAGTCACAAGCCCACATGTTTCTTTTATATGCATGAAGCTTATTCTCATACTGATTTCCTTCTTATTTTTTTACTGTATATGATTCTCTTACGAGTCTCTTTATCATGTGTAACATCCATGATATATGAAGTATCAAGTATGACCTGGTGCAGCATGTCCTTAATATGCTAGTTCATCTAGGTGACTCTGTTCTCTTAAAATATTAGCTATACATACCTCCTGGATGTTTGGCAATTCATTTGTTTTTTTTATGCTTTCTACTGCTAGCAAGGCATTGGATAGTTTATTTCTTGAAGACATGCATATATTGGTATAGAACCCACCGCCATATACTGTTGTACGCAGGCAACTGTCGGTATTCCTTACATTTTTTGCGGCAGTATATCAGTCTATGTAATACTGGATAGTTTGTGATGGTCATTGATCGTCCGAGCATTAAAAATTTTGTGTGAATTTTAATATCGGACTAGTTTGCCAGAAGCAAACATTTTGAAAGATAATCTTTATGAAGATTTTTTTAAAAAGGAGCTTGATGATTTTGGTGATTATGTGTGATCTTATTAAAATGTGAATATTTCTAATTTATGATGTACTAATCTTTCATCCCCATGTTAGTGCACCGTGATATATGATAGTAATTATTACTTATTTTTTGGCCTAGAACGCTCATTTTTACTGGCACCCTTGTGATTTTTGCATGATTATATCTCTTGATTCTTTAAGTATCTTTGTCCAGAAGGTAAAACACTTTAAATTTTCTAAAGACATGAAAAATTAAATTCTTCAGTGAAAAAGTATTCACTTTTCTAGGCAATCCCTGAAGGATCGCTTTGATCTATGGAAGCCAATAATTTGATCAAAAAGTTCTTTTCCCCATTCCACGCAAATAATATTATACTCCAGCAGCAGTACATGACCAAGAATTACACTTAGCATTCTGAATTGATATCTACATTAGTAGTCGCAGAGAAGCATAACAAATTGATGATTAGAAATCACAATGTCAGACTAGTTAGCTTACGAGTTGTGTTTGTATCACATGCTATAATTCAGAAAATTACTTATACGCGTGGACAAGAGGAAGGCTATGAACATAGTAGGAGATCTTATCCTGTAGCCATTTTTTGGATTTTAAATCCTCGACTGAATACAATTCAACAAGTAATATTGTACTCTTACAATAGTACAACTAAAAATTATATTAAGCATTATGAACTAATCCTTGCATTAATAGTTGTTAAAAACACAACCAGCTGTTGTGAGAAACCATAATGCAAGTTTAATTGGTTCAGTCGTAGTGCCTGAAGCACATGTCATAATTCAAACTAATATTCATATGCTTGGACGAGGGGGAGGTAATGGATCTTATTGAGGTGGTCAAGGTAAACTATTTGGTTTCTCTATATTTGGATTATATACATTTGTCAGATAATTTTAATTTATCTTGATTTTTCTTTAAACTCTTGTGAACCTATGTGGTTTTTATTCATATGTGTATATTTTAGAATTTGTCTGACCTAAAATACAACATGTTGCGATAAGTTTGAGATTTAGGGACCCAAATTCTTTTTAATTCTGACATGAGCGATTGAGTCATCTTGGGCAAAATATGATTTGTCAGATTTTCTTAAACTAAATGGGGCATTCAAACCAAATCCAACCAACTGCATATCATAATTTTCCCCCTTTATCTAATACGTGGTGAAGAAGAGAAACATTTCTCATCTGCGTATTCTTTATTTGCAGTCCATGTTATATATCACAACCATAGCGTACCTCTATGAGACCTCGGTGAAGGTACATACATTATTTATGAAACTCCGTCAATAATTTAGCACATATGGCCCATGTTAGGGGATCAATTTACAATTTAGTACGCTGACTGCATTTTTATTGAAGATCAATTCTCGACATTAGGGGGAGATTAGTGCCCAAAATATAAAATAATGTCAAGAAATTCCATCGGTGAAAAAGATCTTCAATATTTATATCCACGTACTAGTCAAACTGAACCAGAAGTTCAAATGATAATCTGCTAAGAATAGAGTGACTAAGCCCCATATTCATGTTGAATATATCATTGATGATTTGGTATGCCAGAAGCATATTATGCCAGAAGCATATAAAAAATGTTAGTGTAAAAGATAAAAGTCCGCGGCAAACTAAATTATATATATAGAAAGACAGTCACTCCTATAACCTCCGAAAGAGGTTCATCCTAAAGATGGAATCTCCAGTAAAGTTGCACATGCTTGATAATCACAATACTGGAGATGCGGAACGGCCAAATCCAATTGTTAAGGGAAATGACGAGGATTTGGTTGACATAAAATAAGAATTGAAGTGGCCACGAATTTGTGAAAAAGGAGAAATATATAATAGAAATATAAAAGTTGTCGACAACATAGTTGCATCTACAGTTGCTCTTACTATCTACGAAAATAATCTGGATCCAGAACCTAAGTCGGTAGTAGAGTGCTTGAAGCACTCGGACTAGGTGAGATAGAAAGTAGCAATTGAGGCTGAGCTGAACTCGCTAAAGTATTTTGAACCTATAGTCGATATATCCCTGCAGGATATAAATGGGTCTTCGTAAGAAAAATAAATGAGAATTGTAAGGTGGTGAGATATAAAGCGAGATTCATGCCTCAATGGGTTCACGCAGAGACCCGACATCGATTTAGATGTAAAATATTCTCCTATTAGTGATTGTATTATGTTCCGCAAGTTAATATCTATGGCAGAAACTATGAATTTATATATGCAGTATATGTACGTCATGACCACATTTTTATATGAGTCATTAGACGCTAATATTTTTATATGAAAGTCCTTGATGAACTTAAAATTCCTGAATTAAGAGAAAACGAGAATCGCAACATGTATAGCATTAAATTATAAAGGTCGTTATACGAATTGAAACAATCAGGTAGAATGTGGTATAACCGACTGAGTGAGTTCCTCCTGAAGAGGAGATATGCAAATAATGATGTTTACCCTTGTGTGTTTATAAAGAAATTCAAAAATGGCTTCTGTATTATATTAGTGATATAAATATTGGAAAGCACAAAGAGCTTACAGAAGCTAGCTCATGTCTAAAGACAGAGTTTGAAATGAAAGACTTAGGAAAAACCAAGTTTTGTCTCGACCTGCAGATCGAGCATTTTTCTAGAAGGAATTTTTCTACACCAGTCAACCTATGTGAAAAAGGTTTTGAAAATATTTTATATGGATAAATCTCATCCACTTAGCACACCAATGGTCGTCCGGTCCCTCGAAGTGGATAAAGACCCATTTAGACCTAAAGAAGATAATGAAGAAATGTTAGGGCCAGAAGTTCCCTATCTGAGCACCATTGGAGCACTTCTTTATCTCGCAAATTGCACCATGCCTGATATTGCATTTGTGATGAACTTGCTAGCAAGGTATAGTTCTTCTCCTACAAGGAGGCATTGAAATGACGTTAAACATTTCTTCGCTATCTTCAAGGTACAAAAGATCTTGGACTATTCTATAATAGAAATCAAGATATGACATTGGTGGGCTATTAGAACACTGGCTACATATCTGATCCCCATAACGCTAGATCTCAGACTGGTTATGTTTTTCTCTATAGTGGTACTGTCGTTTCTTAGAGGTCTGTTAAGCAGACCATGGTGATTACTTCTTCTAACCACTCAGAGATTATTGCTTTATATAAGGCCTCACGAGAATGTGTATGATTAAGATCGTTGATACGACATTTTTGTGGCTCGTGTGGTCTAACGAAAGATGATATTACCCCCACTGTCCTTTATGAGAACAATGCAGCTTGTGTTGCACAAATGAGCAGTGGATATGTAAAAGGAACCATGACAAAACATATTGTGCCAAAATTCTTTTATCCACATGAGCTCCAAAGAATGGAGAAATCACCAACGAAAAAGTTCGCTCAAGTGATAATCTTGTAGATTTGTTCACTAAATCTCTGCCTACATCAACTTATGAGAAATATGTTCACAATATGCATAGACTTGGAAGACTATCTTCTTCATGGGGAGCAAATTCTTAAAGAACAATCCTGAAGATTAGGCCCTGAAGGTCTATTATCATAATTTGCCCCTTTTCGCTAAGTTTTGTCCTACTGGGGTTTTCTTAGCATAGACTCAGAAGATTGTCATCATCAGGGGGAGCGAATTTTCAATGCAATCCCGAAGATTGCGCCTTGAAGGACTATAGTTGTACTCTTTTTCCCTTTGCTAAGTTTTGTCCCACAGGGTTTTCTTAGCTAAAGGTTTTTAATGAGGCAACTAATGCAACATAAGTTTGGATTCCGAAGATCTATAGTTGTACTCTTTTTCCCTTTGCTAAGTTTTGTCCCACAGGGTTTTCTTAGTTAAAGGTTTTTAATGAGGCAACTAATGCAATAAGAATCTACTAATGTCGTGTACTCTTTTCCTCGACTAGTTTTTATCCCACTGGGTTTTTCTAGCGAGGTTTTTAACGAGGCATTGACATCATGTAGTAATGTCCAAGGGGGAGTGTTGTAAATATAAATACAATGAATGTGGACATTACTAGAAGAAGTCTCTTCACCTACTTATGACTTTTAGTATTCCCTTCCACATCTATATAATGTAATCCATGGAAGACAAAATGTATGTAGGAATGATGAAGATGAATAAAATGAGATGATCACTTTCTCCCTATCTCTTCTCTTGTCTATTTACATTTACATTTCATGTAAGATTCCTACTTATGATATGTGATATATGTAGATATAACAACAAGATTACAACAATATTAATCAGTAAATAACTATCAATAAATCCACAAAAAATCATTAGTATTCATTGATTTCAATAAAATTAAACATTTAAGGTTTAATGTATAATATACTTAATTGATCATTTTAATTTTAATTTAGAAAAATTGTGTACACATAAGTTATATTTAATGATATAATAATTTTTCATTTAATAAAAACACATGGCGTCCATTGCAAAAAGAAACATTTGATATAAAATATTTGTTTAAAAAATGATTTAATTAATTTAACTAATTATACTTATTTTAATACATGAAAGTCCTAATTTAACAGTAAAATTTTTAAATATAATTTACATAGATTCAAAATAATAAATTCTAGAAATAAAATATTGGGAAATTTACCAAAATAAGGGCATAGTTATTGAAGTTAACTTTGATAATCAATCTATCTGCTTTCCAATCACTGCCTTAAATAGAATATTAAAATTAGAAATAGACTACAATCGTAATCAAAATAAATACTTATTAGAAATACTATCATAAGAACTATGATCAGAAAAATTTATATTATAAAAAAGTAAAATATTCAAGTGTTTAAGTTAAATAATATTTGAAAAGTAAGCAAAATAGTCAAGCTCAATTAAACTTAATCAATTATTAAAAATTAAACAGATAATTTCATTTTTCAAAAAATAAAAAAATTAATAAGAAATTAATAAAAAATCCTAAAAATCATAATAATCGAATAATAATAAAATTTTCAGATATAACTAAACATTCTTAGAAATATCTAAAAATATAATACATATTAATAAATTGTAAGTGATTGGAACACGATGAAAAATTATATTATGAAAGTAAAATTAAAAATAACAAGAAATATACCAATTTCCAAACTCATTTATTGAAGCTATTTATTAACCCATTAGCTTCCAATCCAACCATTTTCCAATCACGACCTGCGATTTTAAACATAACAACAAAAGTAAAATAAGATGCAATAATAACTCATGATAAATATTTTTACAAAAATTATTCCAAGAATTATGATCCAAAATATTGTATTCCAAAAATTTAATAAATAAAAATTAATATCATGAATTTTTAAAAAACTACAAATAAAAGAATTTTCAGAACAATTTAAAAATAAAAAATAGAAAATTAAACTCAGGGAAAATCGCTTCTAGTCCCACAAAACCCTAACAAGTATTTCGCACCCCCCCAAAGACATTTTCAATGATCCCAAAGCCCCCAAAAGAATTTCTCATATTCCTTTCGCCCCCAAAACTCGTTCCCACGTGACCAAATATTTAATTTTTTACCAAAATGCCCTTTGATTTAACCGCATTCCACTTTTCAATACTACTCCTTGTCGATTGTGCGAGCCTATCTCTCTTCTGTCCAAGCGAACTGACCATCCCCATTTCAAAAACCCTAACCCTAAATCAACCCACCCTAAAGCAGAATACCGCACCCTGATTAGAAAAATGGCCAACAAGTCAGCTTCCAAAGCAATCGCCCCTGTCGATTTTAGCAAAGATGACGACACGTCACGGTACGTTGTCGTAAAAGGACCTTCGAGCCTATCAGAGTGGACTGAAGCTAGCACATCAATTGCTGATGTTCTACAAGACATCGTAGCTAGTCACCCTCCTCCCACAAGTCCATATTAACCTAAAAATCCAGTCCAGTGCACAAATCTTGAGGGCAACACCGACACTAATAATGCCTCTAAAGCACTCCTGGATCTAAAGAGAGGAACGAATAGGAGTGAAACGTAAGAGACGCATACGACAACTCAAAAGAATTGATTTTTACCGCATAATTTAGTTGTTTATGATGTTGCATGTTGTGTTAATTGTGAAGGTTACAGTTAAGTTGTGAAGATTAGCTTGTAGTTGTTAAGGACATTCATTAATTATTAAGGTTATGTGTTAGTTGTTAAGGTTATGGATCAGTTGTGAAGGTTACTATTAGATTTTCAGGTTACTATTAACATGTGGTCTGTTAGTTGTTAAGGTTAAGCATTAGTTGTTAAGGTTATGAGTATTTTTTTGAAGGTTACTGTTGACGTGTGACTGTTAGTTGTGAAAGTCACTGTTGACGAGTGACTGTTAGTTGTGGAGGTTACTGTTGACTTGTGGCTATTAGTTGTGAATGTTATTGTTAACTCATGACTTGTTAGTTGTTAGGGTTATGATTTTATTATTAAGGTTATTGATTGGTTGTTGAGGTTATTGAATGGTTGTTAAGCTTATAGATTTATTGTTAAGATTACAGTTTCTTTATCAATTTTATAGCATAATTGTTATGGTTATAGATTATTTTCAAACTAATTATGTCTTGTAGATTTGCTTTGTAGACAAAAGGCAAAGTTCCTATCAGAGTTGTGGCCTACTTCCAGCTTTACTGCTTACTATGAGTTTATGCATCCTTTAGTTTAGCATATGGGGCGAAGGCTTTGGGAGGCCTATGAAAATAGTGTATTCAAACATTATGTTTATTTTGGCCCTCTTGGTCTTGATCTTCCCACTTTCAACCAGGTGCTAAGACAGTGGGACGAGAATAAGATGAAATTTGTCTTTACTGATATAAAAAATGGAGAATACATTGAGTGCTCATTCAACCTTGATTGGGTAATGAACTATACATGGTTCACCAATAAGGGGGATTTTGTTGGCCCCAACCGAGATAGGAAAAATCAAATTTGGTGGAGGTATTTTACCAAACTTGAGGGTGACAACAGTAGGGCTCCTCCTCCAGCACCCACCAGATGCCATGTTAAGGATCTACTCAAAAATCTTGTACAATCAACTAATCATTAAGATGTAAAGGACTTTGTCTTGCTATAGATCCTCTATCAGCTGAGCATGATCTGGTGTCCAAGCAGTGTTTCTGGCATACTAAGGTATTTGTTCAAGTATGTTGACAATATCGAATAAGCAAATAACACTGCTTGAGAGACCTATATTTTCAGTTAGATAATTTATGCATTTGAAAAGGCATTGAAGGATCCTGGAGCAGGAAAGAAGATTGTATATCTGCAAGGGTGTACCCAGCTTATTTGTGTAAGTATTCCTACTTTTTACTGTTTAGAGCAATGAGTAAATTTTATGCATTCTTGATTGTGAAGGTTAGGGATTAGTTCTTAAGTATAGTTGTTAGTTGTTAGGGTTAGGGTTTGGTTGTTATGTATACAATTTGGTTGTTAAGGTTACAAATTTATTGTTATGATTACGGGCTTGTTATTATGGTTGCTGATTAGTTGTTAACATTACAGGTTGGTTGTTAATGTTACAGAGTTATTGTTAAGATTATAGTTTGGTTGTTAAGGTTATAGTTTTGTTGTTATGGTTACGTATTTATAGTTAAGGTTACAGTTTGGTTGTTAAGGTTACGGTTTTGTTGTTATGGTTATGTATTTGTTGTTAAGGTTATAGAGTGGTTGTTAATCTTCTATTTCTCTCATGTAAAGTTGTAGTATTATGAACTTACTGGTATCAAGAAGCCAAGTGTGAAGAATGTCACGGCCTCCCCTCACAAATAGGGTGAAACTAGTAGAAGTTGGTGGATCCCTGAGATTGACCATAATTGTAGCTAAAGTTAAGCAAGCTACTATAAAGATTCCACAGTTACAGGGCCAAGTTTAAAGTCTTGAGTATGTTTTTAAAGAATCGGGTAGAGGTTTGTGGGGGAAGGAGCATGAGAAGGGGAAAGAGAAGAAGAAAGAAGAAGAGAAAAAAAGAGAGAGAGAGAGAGAGACAGAGAGAGAGAGAGAGAGAGAGAGAGAGAGAGAGAGAGAGGGAGAAGAATAAGGAATCGGCTGCTAGAGACACCGGTAGGGCACATAGCCTAAGACAGCCTAGTCCTAAAACCAAAAAGAAAAGGGGATCAGAAGATGACAACATTCTTGAAGGATGGATAAGCATTATAGTAATTTTTAATTATATAAATTTATTATTAATGTTGGCTCTTGGTTTTAAATTGTTTTTTTAATAATACTTTATCCTGTCTATTACATAGACTATGTCATATAATATTGATGAAGCAGTTAAGTAGCACAATGAGGTAGTTGATCAAATAGAATTGCCTCAACAACTTAGTTATTGAAAGAGGATCGCGATAATGAATCAAAAATTTCGTCATGACAATAAGAAGAAATATAAAGATCAAAGTGTTAGCCGACCGACTAGAGATAACTTCTCTATCTGTAAAAGTAGCTTCTCTCTCTGCACAAGTGAGAAGGCTAAGAGAGGAGCTGAGCAATGACCGATGAAATAGCCTCACAATATATAACAATAAGAGGCTGACAGGAGAGGTGTCCAGCACAGCAATGGAGCAGGAAACTTGTACAGGTTAGACCTTTTTTTTTATTATTTGTGAATTATATTGTATAGTAGTTAAGATTATAAATTGGTTGTTAAGGTTAGAGATTGGTTGTTAGGGTTACGGATTGGTTGTTAAGTATATAAATTGGTTTTTAAGGTTAGAGATTGATTGTTAATGTTAGAGATTGGTTGTTAAGTGCATGGATTTGTTGTTAAGGTTAGAGAGTGGTTGTTAAAATTTTTACATAATTATATTTTGAAAATGTTAATTAATATTTTTTGAATTATTCACTCCACATGACGTGGCTGACATTTAGATTTAGAGGGAATTCCCTTAACCTGGTTTTACTGACATTGATAAGGAGAGGGAAGGCCCTCGACCAGGGGGAGTCCCTCCAACGGAGGATTTCCCTCCAGCTGATACTACTAGCATTGATATGGAGAGGGAAGGTCCTCACCCAGAGGACATCCCTCTACCAGAAGCTAACTTATTTTTTGAGGATGAACAAGTTCCTCTCATTATTAAGATGAATAAGAGCAAGAGGGATGCAAGGGTGCCTGCACCCTTTAAGTAAAGCAAGAGAAAGGATGAAGACTTCCAGGCATGTAGTTACCCCTCTCACTGAGAGAAAGAAGAAGGTAGCCAAAGAAAAACAAATTTTGAGGGAAAATTGAGTTATAAAAGTGGGGGAAAAGGAGATAGTGCATGTGGGGGAAAAGGAAACAGAATTGCCGCCTGCTAGGCTACATGGTGATCCCCGCTCAATTTGAAAAACCTTCATAGGTTCTCCTCTAATTAAGGAAGAAGAAAAGTTTAGGAATGACTTAAACATGGGGGTTCCCTTTTCTGAATGTTTCATCATTAAATTTTATGATAAGCACCCCACATTTTTTCATAATTATAAGGCATCAACAAATGTTGCTGCCCTATTGATGAAAGAGGAGAATAAAGCTCTCAATCATTTTTATATTTGTAGGGGCAACAAGTAAGTATTTAGCTCTTAATTTAATTTTATTGCTTTCTTTTTAAGGTTATCAACTAGTTGTTACGGTTATAGCTTGGTTGTTAAGATTACAGACTTGTTGTTAAGGTTACGGATTTGTTGTTAAGGTTACTATTTAGTTGTTATGCTTATGTACTTGTTATTAATGTATATTAATTGTTTCATTCTTTTTGTAGTATGTTTATAATATACAAATCTTAATGGTCATCTATTGACAGATTTGAGCTTCTTTTACATGATGGTCAACTTGATGATTCGGTAAGATAAAATTTATTCTTAATAATTATTGTTTATCATCTTTTCTGTTTTTATTTCTTTTTTGTCATCTTATAGGTTATTGAGGCGCTAATTGATACAATATGTGAATGGCAAAACATATCTCAGAACGAATCATATCGTAAAAATATAGGCTAGTCTTTGTTTTCTTTTGAATAAGTATCTATATCTATTATCTATTTCAATCTATGTTAAAAGTGTCTGACATTCAAATTCTTGATCATAGCATACAATACATATGGAAAAAGGAGTACCTGACTACCGGGCTACATATGAATGCTTCATCAAAAGTTTCATCGATGAAGGAATTACTAACCTATTAGTTCCAATTGTCAAAGGAGATCATTTGCATCTCTTAGAGTTTGATGTAAAAAATAATGTTGCCAAACATTATGACTCCTTGCAAGATCGATCTGGACATTGGGAATATGTGCCCAACATCATTAAAGCCTTCAACTACATTAAAGCTTGCTTCGACGAGAAAAATTTGTACATCATGTTCAATCCAATCAAAGTTCCATGCGAGGTACAAAAGGGATCATAAGTTTTCTGAAACTCTTTTGGTTTGTTGTGGTTACAGATTGGTTGTTAATGTTGTAGTTTGGTTGTTAATGTTAGGCTTTGGTTATGAAGGTTATAGATAAGTTGTTAACCTTAAGGATTGGTTGTTAAGGTTAGAGATTGCTTATTAACCTTAAGAATTGGTTGCGAAGTTTAGGGATTGGTTATAAAGGTTACATATTAGTGTTTTCGTCAAAAGTTGTTTTTTTATTGCTGTTAAACCTATTACACCGTTTATCAATTACAAGTTCAAACTAAAAAAAAAGTCGATCTTTTTATAAGATCTTCTTATAATGAAAAAGTAAAAATTATAACTTTATCCAATAAAACACAGTAGTAGTTTATCTCCTGTTACATTGCATGAGATCTTTGCATGTGCTAGGGACGCGTTAGTCCGTGGACCATCACGGATCAGATCCAATTGACAAGTTTAATTATGCTCTTGTTTCACGAAGGAAACAATTGCAGTAGTGACAATCACGACCAAGCGAGATTATAGCTCTTCTCGAGATCAAAAGAAAGTTTGATCAGGAGGAAAGAGTGGGAGAGAATCTCAAATCTTTCAAAGGATTTTTCTTTATGAAAAAGTTCGCCAAGATCTGCCAATTCTCCTCTAAAATTCATGGTTTACTACTCAATTTGACAACACCTCGCCCTCAGACTTCAGATCCTCTCCAATAAAGACCCTGGGCTTCTATTTTTAGGCTTTTGTCATCGTGTTTTCTGATAAGATAGGAATTCTGATGTCTTCTTCAGTTGATAACCGCTCATGCGCACTTAAGGATTGCTTCAGAGCAGTTAGGGAGGTTCTGCAACGAAATAATCCTTAAAACATCAAAATCCGTGTTTTGGGAGGTTTATGGAGGCTAAAATAGTCGTGCTGGCTCGCATGCGTGCGAGCCACCATTTGGTGGCTCACACTCACGCGAGCCTCCTGACCTGTTGTTTGTCTTTTTGACCATTTTAGCTATTTGTATCTCCTTTGTTTCACTTGCTTTCCCTCTTTACACGTGTTTTGTCATTTCATTGACTTGTGCGTTTTGCTTCATCCGTTTATCGGTGTCGGATAATCTTCCTTGACCCGGATAATAACGTTCATCGTTTTTTCTCTGTCACGAACTATATTTGGGGACCTATAGGTAATTTTTAACACCTACAGATACCCCCTCCAAAGTGTTTCAGTCTCGTTTCTTTTATAGAAGAGTCTGAAATACTTTGGATGTGATAGGCCCGACCTTCAATCAGTGTGATAGGACCTGTAATTGGCTTCAGCTCTCGATTTTTTCAGTCTTCAATCCACTCAGTATTTTGTCAAGTAGATGAAGTTCTTCCAGTACTACGTTTATCGACTGACCGTTGTTGAAGTCTTGAACTAAAATTGGTGTGTAAGTTTCTGAACTTAGTTCGTACCATTGAGTTGACTTTGAACTGATCATCTTCGTCGGGAATTCATATCTAAGTGTGATTGAACTCCTTAGAATCGTCCTCTAAACCTAGAATTTTCCTTAGCCTTATTTTGGCAAGGCTATCAACGTGTTGACCAGCGTGAACATAGTTTATACTCATACGTTAACTGGAGTCTACATAGTTTAAACTCATAAGGCGTTGCAGCTAGGAGGACCAGTTTATACTCGTATACTCTTGGAAGTTTTAGGAATTAGTTTAACCTCATATATCCATTGGAGTACATATACGGGTGCTGTATATGTCGAAAATACTCGAAAACAGGCAAAAATACATGTGGAGCACCCTCGAGGCTCGCCACACGTGCGAGCCAGTGTTTCATGGC
This sequence comes from Asparagus kiusianus, assembly GCA_022839385.1. Taxonomy (NCBI): domain Eukaryota; kingdom Viridiplantae; phylum Streptophyta; class Magnoliopsida; order Asparagales; family Asparagaceae; genus Asparagus; species Asparagus kiusianus. Next base: position 377,136 of record BQKN01000106.1, on the reverse strand, counting down.
TCGCATGTGTGCGAGGTAGTGTTTTGTAGCTCGCATGCGTGCGAGGCAGTGTTTCGTGGCTTGCATGCGTGCGAGCCAATGATTTGCTATGGTCGGGTTTGACTTGGTTCGGGTGATTCAAACCGAGTTTGGTTCGGTTCAACCCCGATTTGGGTTCAGTTTAGGGTTTATAAAACCCGATCTCTTCTTCTTCTTCCTTTCTTTATTTCGAAATTTCTTCTTTAGTTCAAAAATTCATTTCTACCCTCCTCCTTTCTCTTTAAACCCCTCAACTTCTTCATGTTTTTTTGTTCAATTTGAGAGTTAGGGCTTTATCTCGGATCTTGAAGCTTCAATTTGGGATTTAGGGTTTTCACTCGGGTCTTGAAGAGTATTCACGACATGGGTTTTCTTGCTTCACCTTCTCCATTCTTGATCATGTTTCAGGTACGCTTCATTCCCCATGACTTTAATTTAAGCCCATTTAACTCTTGAATTTCGGTCTTGAGGGTATAGCCAAAACCCTTATTCATTTGCTTGGTCGATTTTGAGTTGAGAATCTAAAATTGAGCTTAGTTGCGTATGGGGTTTGAACCATTGCTTTGAAATATCTAGTTTGATGATAAGAATCGAGCTTGGACATTCTTAGTTTGACCACTTGAATCATCTACCTATGTTTTGAATACAAACTGAAGCTTTGCTTAGAATTTTGAGAGGGAATCCAAAACCTTGATCTTCCTTGATGCTTTTGCTTGAAAGCAGAATTTAAATGTGTAGCTTCAACTATGGGTAGGGATCAATGTCTTCGGCTCATTCTTGAACTTTAATGTAGCCGAAACCCTCACTGTAATTTCTTGAGCTTCGAACTTCTGGTTCCACATAAATACTCAGTTTTGTATGTGGCCGAAATTTTGAATGGTTGATAATGACTCTTCTTGTTGTGATGACTGAAATTCTCTATCTAATTTTAGTTTGGGATAAGACTTGAACCTCTTGACTTCATCCTTAAGGATAAATTTGTGCCTCCTTTTCGTTATTATTTGGTTGATGATCATTTGACTTCGATTTGTTGAACAATTAGTCGTAAATAAAAATCAAAACGGGTCTTCAATCATATCCATGCCAAGTAAGGCCTTTGGCTTTGAACATATTCCAAACCTATAGCTTGGCTGAACCCTCGCATGTGCGAATTTGTCCAGATTTAGGCTTGTGACTTTTGGTCTTTTAGTCGTGCACAAGAATCGGATTTGTAGGCATGTAGTGCTTTCTTGTTTGGCTACGTGTATGTCTCGAACCAAAACTCTGAGATATTTGGCTTAATTTATTGCACGATCTTTCTTGTATTCACTTCTTGACATAACTAAACCACTAATTTTCTTTGTAGATTAGTCATGTCGCCAAAGAGGTCACGTATCCCGAGGGGTTGTTCGACGACTCAGTTGCCCGAGCCAACGCCTTTTAGTTGCACAGGTATAATGTCATCACCTCTTTTATTCACGAATTCAATATTAATATATCATATTGCATATTGCATTCCCGATTTGTTCTCCTTGGTGAGGAAATTGGGAAGAGCCATCACCCTCCTTCATGGGGGTGGACGCTTCACAAGTCGTGTTTTGCTTAGTCAAGACATGTCTGAATTAACTTGGGGCGATTTCCTGCTATAGTGTATTCCGAAAGGTGGGTATATTATCGCGTTATTCGCGTGACTATATATCCCGTGCTTCATGTGTATAGTGCGGCTCTTAATCATCTTGCCTAGTTAATTCATCATGAATATGTACCCGGTATGATATCCTCGCTTTGCTCTCCTTTGTGAGACAATTGGGAAGAGCGGCCACCCTCCTTCGTGGGGGTGGACGCTTCACAAGATATGTTTTGCTTGGTCAAAACACGTTTTAAGGCAATATAGGGCGATCTCATGTCGTGTCATATCACGCGGACTTGGGTATGTTATCGTGTCGTTCGCACGTTAATATGCTTAGTCCTTTACGTGTGTGATATAGTTGAGATTGTCTCGCTATATGGTTGTGATTTATCAAGAATACTTCCCTTCTAACCGGGAGCTGCAATAGTTGAAGTCGCGGACGCTCAACCGCTACAATACTCTCTAGGATCTCACCTGCCACTACCATATAGCTTTGGTAGGTGCTAGTCCATTATCAAAGAAGCAGCGGTCGCAGAAATGTTTGAAAAAATTTATGGATTATCTATTCAGGAACACAAACAGCAGCTTGGGCGAGGCAATCTATAAGTTGACGCCGCTGAGCCCCTCCGAAGTCAACGAATTAATCACAAAGTACAACGCCCAGTCTTACACTATAGCTGGTGTTGAGGATGGTTTTGCTACTGCTGGAACCAAGTTCCAAACATTTTTGCGGTAATGTGTAAGGCCGATCCGGCCTATGATGTTGCTTACCGGGTACCTCGCCATTTGGTTAAAGAAATGCATGGTTCTATATCAATTTACCGATGCACTACCTCTGGAAGTTCTTTACCCCATAGTTCTGCTCGCTCATCGAAAGAATCTATCTCTTCTTCCGGTGATGACCGCAAATATTCACAAAGGGCTTCACCAAATTGTGAGTGCGTTCACTCAAGGGGAGGGTAAGCCATCAACTCAGATTCCTCTCAGAAAGGTAGAACTTTCATATACTTATTTGATAGCTTGGGTTGGTCCTTCACCATTTGGACATGATGTCGCCCCCAACTTCTGTAGATCCCTCTATTCCTTTTCTCTAATTAATGGAAAACTACAAATGGAAAGGACAAGGGTTCGCGGAGATTAAAAAGTAGTTTCAGAACCAAAAGTGTTGGGTCTTCCCTACTTGTTTCCCGTGGTTTTTGAGTCCATATGGCGACTCACTGATTGATATGGAGAAGCCGAGTACGGATCTAACTTCCCTCCATTCCGGTTGCTTTGATTGGTTGATTAATATCCGGTCAGGCTACGTGATCTTTCGTGTACATAATTATTGTTATATAGAGCTGTACTTACCGTGTCGGTTCACCCATCAGTTCGGGTACGATCATATTTATATCGAGAACTCGAACCGACAGCTCCAGACTCATGGTGGTCTAACAGATGGGGCTCGGGCATGGCTATGGAATATCACCGGTTGTACTGGTGTTGAGTTTAGCCTTCCTAGTGCTGAGCGTAAATTGGAGCTGACTTTTCTACATTGCCGGTGGCTTTTGGCAGCTAATGAGTTCGTGCCCATATGACCGATCGTAGAGTTAGCGGACGAAGAAGCTGATCGGATTGCTACTCAGATGGTGCATGATATCGAGTTTCAGAAGAGGAGGAGGGAGACGATTGGTCCTTCTAGTCACAAAATGCGGAGGGAGTCTGTCTTTCCCTCTGGTGAAGAAGCCTCGGAACCTTATGCTACAGGTGGTGAAGAGATTAGAGCCAATGGCGAGGAAGAGGAGCTGGAAACAAGTCTGTCGGATCCTCTCTCTTTAGAATTATTTGAATTAGTGTTGACTGATCAGGCTCATCGCTCTAGCTTGCCTAAGCCTTCGCCGGCTCCGAGGAAGCCAAGAATGTGAGTTTTACGCACTTATCCTCATAAGATGTGGGTTGAAATCCTAGGTGCAGCTTTCGAGGAGGAGGGAGAAGAAGAAAGGCCTTATCCCATACGTCGAACGAGCTCTCAGCCTACAACTCAAGTCGCTTCGAGGCTAGAGTCGTGTTCTAAATTTGCTCATGAACGAGTCATCGATCTAGAGGAGGCTCACCCTGCTAAGCATAAAAAGTTAGCTTACAAGCAACATAGTGGACCCCTGGCTTCTGAAACAAGGCCTACCACTGACATGCCTGTCGGTGGAGAAGGTAATGTTTCAACTCTTCGTGATCTTTTGACTCTTTCACTTATTAATTCTTAGACTTAACCATCACTGTATCTTAGGAGGTCGTGAAGAAGGTGAAGAGGCATATGATCCTCTTTCTCCCAGCTTTGATGATTTCGAAAGATCTGACTTCTCATGACAAAGGAATGAGGCCATGGCCAGAGAGCCTGCAGATGTTGAAGCAGGTAAAACTATTGAAGCTAGTGTGGACTCCAGTGACGGACCCAATACGGATGAAAGGGTTGAAGATCCAGGTACATCTAACACCAATGATACGTCTTTCATTTGGTGGGAATTAAACGATTCAGAATTCGTGTCTCCGCTAATTGTTTCTATGCTTCTTGCTCTCTTAGAAAAATTACAAGAAGCGGCCTCGAGTGCTAGGAATGCGGAACCTGACGCAATTGCTGGAGGTGAATTTGATTCTCACTTATCGTGCATTCTTAACTTTTCCTATTTTTTGTCTTAACACTTGGGTTTTCTGTAGGTGTTTCAATGGAGGATCTAGACGAAGGGGGAAATCCCATGATGTGGTCCTTGGAGAGAAGGGTATACCCTCCTCCGATCTAATACCCGCCTCTTTGGACTCTGACGATAGGCTATTTGAGGGAAAGCTGTCTGAACAAACCCAGCGTGAGGTTGCTGAACTGATGAGCACAGCTAGTTCGCCTACCGGTATGATTTTTATTCCCACGTTATATATTCATTTGTTGGTTTTCATTTAACCATAGGAGAGTTCTAATCGTAGGACCAGTCGTTAAGACTGATACAACTACTCTTAATGGAGAGTCTGATGAACCTGAGGGTCACGATTTCTTACTGCTGGTAGGGATTATCATCGAGGCTCGGTCATCTGTTCCCGAGACGCAACCCCCAATTCTTTTGGAGACACGAGGTACAGTAACTATTAGGGGGAGTTTAACTAAACAAGCCATGAGACCAGCTGAAGAAGTTGGTACTTCAACGGCTGCTACACCCATAATGCTTCCTGCGACTCATGAGGTTGAGCAAATGGAATCGGGTGTGGTGCGTTCGGTTGAAGAAAGCTCCGCATACATTGGTGAGCTTCACACTATTTTTTTTAACTTAGAATCATTTCATGTCCCTGGAATATTCACCCCTTTTTCTTTTTATAGGATTGTCGTCTCAACTCTGCGATGCGGTTAAGGCTTTACTGTCAGATGATGATCCAGAGAAGTTGATCCTTTGTTTGGAGGTCAACCATTTCTTCAATTTTATGGGGTTATTGATCGACAAACTTCTGCAGAAGGGGCTCCCTTTCAACCAATTCCGACCATTCCTCGAGTGCAAGATCGCCTCGATAAGGGATGCTGGTTCGCCAAATATTACAGATGCCTTAACCAATGACTTGAAACGGTTAGAGCATGAATTTGAAAGGCTGCAAGAGCTCCGATCCGTTGGTGCTTCTGCTTATGTCGCTGCTCAAATGTAGACCCACCTATAATCGTGGCATGAAGCTCGATCATCTGCCGAGCTCGGGCTTGAGGCACAAAGAAAGCAAGTCAGTCGGATGAAGGAGGTTCTCTCTGAAAGATTAGGCAACCTACGCGAATTCGATTCTTCTTTAGCTTCTGTCAATGTTGAGATAGCAAAACTTAAGCACAAGATTACAGAGGCGGAGAGGCGAAGGGCTATTTTGGAGGTGGCCAGGGCCGGGGAGGAACATAGCAAGCTTGTAATATCCAGCAAAGTGGTGCTCTCCGAGGAGAAGTTAGCCAAAATGGAGGAGGAAGCTGCAAGGACTTTATCTGCCTCTGAAGAATCTTTTAGGGTGGAACTGCAGTGTGAACTTGAACGAACATATGTGAAGAATTGTCCAAATTAGAGCAACAAATCCTTAGTCATAAGCTTGATGTAGAATGACTACAATTATTGTATCTAAACACTTGATTCATCAATGAATATATATATTTGTTCGGTGAACTTTCATTCTTATTATGATTCCTCATTCTGCTTAGAATAATTAACCATAATACTTATAGAATTTTTAACAAATCCTTAGCCCTCAACGGATTTGATGAGCCTTTACTGACTACCGTTTGAGTCGGGCTAGCATGTGAATTGTCTAAGTCCGTTTCACATGTAACGTTATGCTAACGGAATAAACTCCCTTAAACTTAGTGCTACGAGTTTGATCACATAGACTTGGTCATTTTTATGGGAATAGACCACCCGGCAATACGTATTAGATGCAGACTTTAGGATTTTTGGCAAACCCTTAGCCATCAACGGATTTGATGAGCCTTTACCGACTACCGTTTGAATCGGGCTAGCATGTGAATTGTCTAAGTCCGTTTCACATGTAATGTTACGCTAACGCAATGAACTCCCTTAGACTTAATACTACGAGTTTGAATATATAGACTTGGTCATTCTTACGAGAATAGACTACCCGGTAACGCGTGTTAGACGCTGACTTATCCCTTCTTAGGATTTGGGATAAAATTCCCTAGACTTGGATTCTAGTGTCTTTTTTACTCGGCGAAAGACTAAACCAGCAACACGTGTTAGGTATAGGCTTATCTCTATTTAGGATTCGAGATAAATTTCCCTACATGTGTAAGGCGTGGATTTTGGCGTTATTAATAACGGCCTGCCACGATGTCGAATATGTGGGCTTTTGTCCTTTTTACGGTCAAAGACTAATCGACAACGTGTGTTAGGTACGGATTATTGATGTTGGAATGTGGTATCTCTTCTTGGGCCAAAGACGAACCCATCACCGGAGATGAAGAATTATATATTCTATCTCCGGGCCTTCTTTTAGGGCAGAAGTAGACCCGGTACCGGAGAGGAAGAATTTTATATTCTATCTCCGATTGCAAAAGGAACTCAAAGTAGGATTTTCACTTTGAGAATCTGTGAGGTGAGACTAAGAGTGGGATCTCCACTCCGAGAATCGAAGAGATTCAGATGAGTTTTCTCATTTATCGAGAGGAAATTGCGACTTTAGCCCTAACTTTCATATGATTGACTGAAGAGAAAGGGATGAGAGCTTTTCGTTTATCGAATAGAGATCCCAGTTTTGGCCATAGTTGTTTGATGGTTTTGACCAATAGAGGATATTAAGATGACTCTACCTTTTATAGGTTTGGTCATTCAGTCAGGGTGAAGGCCTTTCATTTCTCGAAAGGGGAGTCCGATTTGAAAGTGGGCCTCTCGTTCACTGAAGGAATCGAGAGGAGTCGTTTGTATTTATAAGAGTGGCTTATAACAAACTAATGATTAATGTTTATAATAGAGGAGAAGGGAATGGCCCTTCTTGTTTAATGTAGGTTCTTCGGCAGCTGTAGGACACCTTCCTCGGTATTCGTGCCAAGTTTGCTTCCCTTAGACGATCCGATCGAAGTTGCGGTTGGAGTTTGAATGCCCGAGCTTGATGAGTATCAAGGCTGAATGCACCAAGAAGGCTATAATTCAAGAGTTTGTAGAGCCAATGAATCTGAGAGTTCAGATTGAGACTTTAAAAATGCTAAGGGGGCTGTCCCAAAGAAGGTCCAACCAGCCACTTAAAATGTCAAGTTCTAAAGAAGGCCAAGACCTTTTCTCATGCAGCCATCAATGTCTACTTATAGAGAAAAAGTGGTGAACAACCACTTCCTCAGAACATGAGGGAGTGGATATGACCATTCCCTTAAATTTTGAAAAATAACCCTTCCCATGCTGGGTATGGTCAATCCCTTAAATCAAGGGAAGTGACTGCACTCATGCCTTAGGTGGGCAGCTGATAGGCTAGGCGAACTGGCAACCCATGCGGGTGAGCTGACGACCCTGTAGGCGGGCTGGCGACCTTGCAAGCGGGCTAAGGGTTTGAAGGCGAGCTTGGCCTGAATCAGCTAAGCTTAGCCTTCAGGCGAGCTCTACAGATGAGGTTGTGCAGGCAAGCTTACCTTATGGCGAACCTAGATCATGCAGGTGGGCTGGCGATTCTGCAGGCGAACTAAGGGTCTGCATGCGAGCTTGGCCTGAATCAGGCAAGCTTAGCCTTCAGGCGAGCTCTGCAGGCGAGGCTATGTAGGTGAGCTTGCCATTGTGCGAGTCTAGATTATGCAGGTGGGTTGGCGACTCTGCAGGCAAACCAAGGGTCTATAGGCGAGCTTGGCATGAATCAGGCGAGCTTAGCCTTCAGATGAGCTCTATAGACGAGGCTGTGCAGGAGAGCTTGCCTTCGGGCGAGCCTAGATCATGCAGGCGGGCTGGCGACTCTATAGGCGAACCAAGGGTCTGTAGGCGAGCTTGGCCTGAACCAAGCGAGCTTCAAGCTGTCAGGAAAGCTCTGAAGGTGAGTCTGTGTAGGCGAGCTTGGGCGAGCTTCAAACTGTCAGGCGAGGCTGTGCAGACGAACTTGCTTTATGCGGGCGAGCTCCAAAATATGCCACGAAGAACAGGTCATAACTTTCAAACCGTAAGTCAGAATTTGACGAATTATATATGAAATTAGCCTATCTTGATGAGATGGAGCCTACCAAACCAACCAATAGGGTTTGGTTTGTCTCCGTTCTTTTCGCCAAATTCCTTCTGGTTTGAGAGATATCAGTGTTTTTCCCTTTTTTGCTATTTCGGGCGAGGTTTTAGCAGTTTTGTTTTAAACTTCTTTGATAGGGATTAAAGGAAATTTTTATTACCTACAGGACTGTGAATCATCAAGCACTCCATAGTTATACTATGAGAGTTTCATGAGGAAAGATTCACCGGATAAAGTCATTGAATCTTATTTCAACGAAAGAGTGCTCAAAAAATCATAATATGTGGGTTTTAATCATCTTGGAAATGATTAAATAGCCATAGCAGGAGGTTCTTAATCATAATTAGGAATGAATTATTTCGATGACTGGTTTTTACCATGAATAATTAGTTTTGAGTTATCCTTAAGAATACCATGTGTAGTATCCTTCCGGAACTTCCCTTTGGAATGCATTAAGGTATCCTACCCCCAGTTTTATAGCAAACTTGAATCCAATTGTATTCAGCCACATTATCGGGCTATCTTTAAGAATATTAAGAGTAATATTCTCTAAGAACTTCCCGTTATTGAAAATAAGGGAAGCAGTTTAACCTCGTATACCCGTTAGAGGAATGGAAGAAGCAGTTTAAACTCTTTTACTCATCAGAGGAAACCGTTCTCATGTGGCTCATTTCGGCGTTATGATGTCGTCATCAACTAATGCTTGAATGTTGTTCCTGAGAGTGAAGCAAGCCTTGGTGGGATGCAGGATCCTCATATGGTATGCACAGTACTTTGGATCCGAAGTGTTGTTAGCTTCCTTCTGATTCGTAATAGGTGGAAGCTTGATTTTGTTATTTTCAAGGAGGTATTTAAAGATAGCTGGAACCTCTTCATCCTTGAAAGAGTACTCTTTTTTGAGTCTCGGATCCAGAGTCCTTCGCTTCTTCTGAGGTTGTTGTTGTGATGTCTGATTAGCGTCAACAACCACTGTAGGTGCTTTTCCCTTACCACGAGAAGAAAAATTCGAGTTCTTTGGGTTAGTCATCGGTTGGCCTTTATCAAGCTTTTTTCTTTTGAGAAAGAGTTTGACATGTTCCCCGTGCAGTTTTAATTCTTACCATGTTGTAGATGACATGACCCCCTAGGGCTTCCAGCACATCAATGGAGAGATTGTTGTGGTATATCTACAAGATAAATTCCTCTGTGACAGGATCCCTGTAATTCATTACATTGTTGTGGAAGTGTTTAACAAAGCTATCAACTGACTCCCCATTCTTTTGCTTCTTGTCCAAAAGGGTTCCAATCGACACTTTGGTGTCATCATCGAAGAAGTTATTGAGGAACAAGATTTCCATATCGTTCCAGCTATTGATACTTCCTGTCTTGAGATGACGGTACCAATCGAAGGTGGTCCCACGAAGGGTGCTAACTAATAACTGGATCATAAAATGTTCATTGCCGGAGATCACACCTAGGTGGGACTTAAAGTAAATTAGGTGTTGAGTGGGTGAATCCTTTCTATCGAACGGCGTAAAGTTAATTAGATTGAACTTCACCGGATACGGGATTGACTCCCACTCCTTTGGGTAGGGATATGAAATACTAGTCTTCTTTACCTCTTAAGCGGACATTAGTGCGTTGATCTTGCTCTCCAGGTCCTTTATTTTCTCGTCCTCGCCCGTATTTTCCTTCGGGTAATTTTGGGGAGGAACAACAGGACCACCCCTAGCCTTATGATCCTCGGTAGGACCACCCCTTGCATTTTGCTTAACAGGAGGGGTATCAACGTTGAGATTCTCTTTTACTTCTGAATCGCTATCTACTTGATTAGTAGCGTTGCGACAATTAGATTCACCAATCTGATTCGATAAGGCTTGAATATGTTGATCATGCAATTCCCTTATCCATTACACAGTCATTTCCATTTCGATTTTGAATTCTCTTTATGATTGGCTAGAGCGTCTTCGAGGATTTTGGCCATTTCTCTAGTGTTGATCATGAACACCTCACAAGATTATCCTGTACTGGATACTGTATTGTCAGAAGCGATCACGAAGTTGGCGTCTGATATTTCATCCTTCGAGGAGTGTCCTCTATCCAGTCTAGGTCGTTTAGTTCATGACCGTAACCAAGCGATGCGCTGAGATGCCTCTGAGAAAGAGTCAGGACTGTAACGCCCTGTCGATTTTCCTTTATCGCCCACATTGATGGTAACTTTTGGAAGCTCGTCATCATGACCGATAGATTTCTTCTTGTAGAAGCGTCTTAGTTTAGATTTGGACACTTCAGTGGAGATTCTTTCGAATACCGAGACTCTCCGTGAATCGGTCTTGGGGTAGGTACACTCTGATAATAATGCCCTGATTAATCTCTCACAAGGACAGTGATAGTCTAATTCTGGCGTACTTCTTTTTTATTATTTATTCGTACCCCCAGCTCGATAGTACAACTTATTGACGTTGTAGTCGGAGTAACCTATCAGTTGTTGGTTTGAGTCTCAAGGTATAATGTTGTTGTTTGACAGACACGTTTTCTTCTGAATAGGTAACGCCTGTAGGATCTGAAATAGATACACTTGAACACTAGGGGGGTGAATAGTGTTCTTTTAAAAGTTATGCAAAGTATATTATAAATTGCAAAGAAAAATGGTAATCACAGAAAATCACAATCACAAACAAAAAGATTTATACAGGTTCCACTAATCCGGTGTACATCCAGTCCCCAAGCAAATCCCGCTTGAGAGTTTCCACTATGATTTTGATTAAACTTACAAAATCAAACGCAAACCTGACCAATTTGTAAGTCCCTGTAAATTGCAACACCAATTGACAAACACCTTGTTAAATTGAACACCAATCTCTACACCAAGAGATCAACCCTCTCAAACCCGAGAGAAATCCTTTTGAAGCAAGAAAACAATTGATCCTATAAGCCTTGAATGTGTAATGAAGTGCAGCAGTGGCTTAGGATTCTTTTAACCTCTGTAAATTGCCTAAATGATAGGTAATTGATGAATGTTTAAAGGCAATTTCAGAAACTTCTCTTTTTCACAAAATCTGAATATTTTTCACTTGAAAAATTGCACAAAGATCAAAGCTTATGGGTGTGTATGTCTCTACAATTTTTCTGAACAAATAACCTATTTATAGCCCTTGAAAAGAAAAATTTTTAAACTTTAAAAACGTTTAAAAACGGCTATAAACAGTCATAAATTCAAACTTTAAAATCTGAAAAAACTATATCTGTAGTCAACTACTATTAACATTAGTCGACTACACTGAGTTCAAACAGACTCTGTGTATTCAGAATATTTCTCAGTAGTCGACTACAATGCACATTAGTCGACTACACTGTAATTTAACAGAAACTGATATAACGAAATTTGAGTTCAGTAGTCGACTATAATGATGATTAGTCGACTATACTGTAAACTAACAGAAACTTATGTTTCTGTCGATCACCTGAGTAGTCGACTATATTCTATTGTAATCGACTATACTGTAAATTGACAGAAACATGTATTTGAGTTTTATACATGAGTAGTCGACTACTATTCTAATTAGTCGACTACTAAGAGTAAAAATTCTGCTATGAAAAGTTTTTATAATCAAGTTTTAACTATAATTCTAATGGTTAACATAGGGGATTTCTATAGTTAACCAACACACTAAGCCTGTGTTAGTGTGTTCTAATATTTTGTGTGTGTGCATGTGTGTGATCAAGGCTTGTACAATTATTCTAAGTAAAGAAAATGTAAAATACATTATCTCATTTGTTCTTCATCTTCTTCACTTCAAAATGCCTTGAAAACAACTTGCACTTGTACATATTCTGATATTGAAATCTGCATATAAAAGTTAGTGCACATACTGTATAAATTATTATCATCAAAACACTATCATGGAGATATGATATTCAACATTCTCCCCCTTTTTGATGATAACAAATAATTTATGTTAAAGTATGTATTTTATAATCAGGTTAAGAACATAATGAAATAATCATACTTACTCCCCCTGCATATAATACTTACTCCCCTGCATATATGCAAATTTACGTCTATAACAGTACATATCATAAGTACATAACATAAGTATCATAAGTACATAACATAAGTACGTAACATAACTATTTCTCCCCCTTTGTTATCAACAAAAAGAGGAAGCTAAACATGACATTATTTCTTCAACGTGAGCTAAAACTTCAAACAAATCATCAAGGTTATGAACATAGTCCATAACTTCACTCATCCAAATAGGTAGGCATAGACTTGTCATAAAGATCAAAAGTTCCATATTGTTCATCACCATGATCTGTTTAAAATATATAGCACATGCATTATCTAACCAAACATTATCATAGATAATAAAAACACACAATCAACATAAGTGACATAGTAGCAACATAAAAACCATATTACATAAGTTTTAACTGCTCACAACTACATAGTTTTTGAAACTTAAACAGAATAACATAAGTGTTTTGAAACTTAATCATAAAAACATCTTAAGGTGCTGGAGGAGGTTGCTGTCCTTGAAAATACGTATTAAGCTTTGTGTCCAAGTCTTCAAACTTCTTGATTAGCTCTTCTTGATTACTAATAATATATGAATTCTATGCATATAGAGCTCTTTGACCAGTTTCAAGTTCAAGGATACGTGCACTTAAAGTGTTGTATTGCACGTCTGAAAAGCATAAGGGTTCTGTAGGAAATGGTGGTGGTTGACTTGAAGAAGCTCCTGCTTGAGTTGAAGATTATGGAATTTCTTCTTGATGAGGTTCAGGTTCATGTTGAGGATTATGTTCTTGAATTTCAAAATTAGTCAATTTCATCCTAGTTAGGGCATTGGAGTCAAAGAATTCAATTGACCGAACAACAAAATTTTCAGATTGAAGATCAACATGAAATTTGTCAAAGATTTTTGTTAGGAATGCACCATAAGGTAGAAATCCTCTTGGAATAGTCAAAAGATTGTCAAAGTAAACTTCAGCCCAATTAACTTGAATATTTCCCATTATAGCATATAAAGCTTTTGCTAAATCTAGGGAAATGAAATGAAAACTCCCAGTTTTTAGAAACAAGTTATAGTCTAAGATACGTGCAATGAACCTAGGAATTGGACGAAGTTTGTTTGAGTTGTTTAAAGGTTTGCCATATCCAGGAAGAAATATATGATTTGACAAAAGTTCTGAATCATTCATCCTAACAGACCTAAGAGAAACTCATTGATAAGGAATATTAAAGATTTTACCAATTGACTTTGTAGTTAAGTCAATTTCTATTCCTTTAACAAGAGTTTTTAGTTTTTCAGAACCACCAATAGTTCCCACACGTTCTATATTAGTATAGAACAGTTGCACAAGAAACGGATATGTGGGTTTTCTATTTTCAGCAGAGAATAACTCAAGCAATCCCACATTTTCAAAATATGAACCAAAGTTTCAGGGTATAAAATCATCAAATTTCACAAATCGCCCTGGAAGAACTTCAAAAGTTGATAATTTGTTAAATTCTTCTAATAAATCAGGACTTTTTAAATAGATGATGATTTCATCATTGACAGAGGTATGTGTTTGCTTAGCTTTCTTAGATCTAGACATGATTAGATAGATAAATGATAAAAGATGTAAAGATCAAGTTTAGAAGCAATACCCCAGACTGTAGAAACCTAGATTAGTCGACTATTGCTCGGATTAGTCGACTACAGAGCTTGAATGCTTGACAGATTTGAAGAAATTGATGAAAAATTTGAGAAAAGAGAGATGCCCTAACCTGGAATCGTTGATTCTGAAGTGGGGAAGATGGGTTTTCGGTTTTGGGTATAAGTAGTGGGTAGTTTATGATAATTACTTTATCTTTTAAGAATAAAAAACAATGGATGGTTGAGATTAGATAGTAAATTGAGTGTAGGGTTAGGATTTAAACTTAAATGTGTGGTTAGGATTGATAGAGTTGAAAAAACAATGGTTGTGATGAATTTTACTTAAGTGAAACGGGTATGGATATTGTGTTTTTGGTTTGGAAATCCAATAAGCTTTTAAAAACTGTAAAACTAAAAGTTCAGCATCAGTAGTCGACTAATAGTAAGAGTAGTCGACTATACTGAACTCGACAGAAAAGGGAATTTTAGTTTTTAACTCAGAGTAGTCCACTAATCTGTCTTGTAGTCGACTACACTGTAAACAACAGAAAGTTGATTTTGAGATATTAACTTTGAGTAGTCGACTATTAAATCAAGTAGTCGACTACACTGAAATTTTCAAGAAAATATATTTGTACTACTTGTGCATGTAGTCGACTATAAGTCAAATTAGTCAACTAATTATAGTATAAATGTATATTTATTTGTTTTAAAAATTAATTTAAATCTTCAATTGAACATATACCTAATTCCCTTCTTAATTTAACATAAATTTCTTCTTTTAGAGGTTTTGTTAATATATCTGCTATTTGTTTATCTGTAGGTATAAATTCTAATGAAATGTCACATGTCACCTTTAAGCACATGATCACGTAAAAAATGATGTCTAATATCAATGTGTTTTGTACGTGAGTGTTGAATAGGATTTTTAGATAAATTAATTGCACTAGAATTATCACACATAATAGATGATATGGGACAATTTATGCCATAATCAGTTAAAATTTGTTTCATCCATAATATTTGTGCACATGCAAGACTTGCAGCAATATATTCAGCTTCAGTTGTTGATAATGACATTGAATTTTGTTTTTTACTAAACCAAGATACAAGTGAATGTCCTAAGAAATGACATGTTCCACTTGTACTTTTTCTATCAGATTTAAATCCGGCAAAATCAGCATCACTATATGATATTAAATCAAAAGAACTATGTTTAAGATAAAATAAACCATAATTTGTAGTATCTTTAATATATCTAAAAATTCTTTTTACTGCTTTAAGATGAGATTCTTTAGGATTAGATTGAAATCTTGCACATAAACATACACTAAACATTATATCAGGTCTACTTGCAGTAATGTAAAGAAGTGATCCAATCATACCTCGATAGAGCTTTTGATCAACATTCTTACCATTTTCATCTTTGTCAAGTGATGTAGTGGTGCTCATTGGTGTTGGTTTGCTTGATGAATTTTCCAATCCGAATCGTTTGAGTAAATCTTTTGCATACTTGCTTTGATTGATGAATATTCCTTCTTTCAATTGTTTAATTTGTAGTCCAAGGAAGAAATTTAGTTCACCCATGTGACTCATTTCAAATTCATCCTGCATAGTCTTAGCAAATTCTTGACAAAGATTGTTGTTAGTAGAACTAAAAATAATATCATCTACATAAATTTGAATTAGTAATATATCTTTGTTTATTTTCTTAATAAATAATGTTGAATCAACTTTTCCAATTTTAAAACCCGAAGTTCAAAGAAACTTCTTTAATCTATCATACCAAGCACGAGGTGCTTGTTTAAGACCATATAATGCTTTCTTAAGTTTAAAAACATGATTTGAAAAACTTTCATGTTCAAAACCTGGAGGTTATTCTACAAAAACTTCTTCTTTTATAAAACCATTTAGAAAAACACTTTTAACATCCATTTGAAATAATTTAAAATTCATAAAATATGCAAATGCAAGTAAAATCCTAATTGATTCTAATCGTGCAACAGGTGCATAAGTTTCATCATAATCAATTCCTTCTTCTTGATTATAACCTTGAGCAACTAATCTAGCTTTGTTTCTAACAACTTGACCAAATTCATCTAATTTGTTTCTAAAAATCCATTTTGTTCCAATAATGGATTTATTTTGAGGTCTAGGTATAAGATCCCAAAAATTGTTTCTAGTAAATTGATTAAGTTCATCTTGCATAGAAATTATCCATGAGTCATCAAGAAGTGCTTCTTTTATATTTTTAGGTTCAATAGTTGAAATAAAAGCATTATGAGCAATCAAATTAAAATGAGATCTAGTAGTTACTTTATCCGAAATATTTCCAATAATTAAATCATGTGGATGATTTTTAACTTCTACAAAATCTTTAGGTAAATCATTTTGTATATTTTCATCTTTTGTAACATCTATCATTGGAGTATCATGAATAGTATCAATTATATCATCATTATTATTTATTACAATAGATGTTTTTGAAAAATTTTCATCAAAAGAAACATGTAAGGATTCTTCAATAACTAATGTTCTTTTGTTATAAATTCTATATGCTTTACTATGATTAGAATATTCAACAAAAATTCCTTCATCGGATTTAGAATCAAATTTATCTAAATTATCTTTTGTGTTTAAGATAAAACATTTACAACCAAAAACTTTAAAATAAGATACTTTAGGAATTTTGTTATAAAATAATTCATAAGAGGTTTTCTTTAAAATAGATCTTAATAGAACTCTATTTAAAACATAACAAGCTGTTGATATAGCTTCTGCCCAAAAATATTTAGGTAAATTACTATCACATAACATGGTTCTTGCACATTCTTGTAAAGTTCTATTTTTCCTTTCTACAACTCCATTTTGTGGAGCAGCGCGAGGAAAAGAAAAAGTATGTGATATACCATGTTTGTCACAATAATTTACAAATAATTCATTTTTAAATTCACCTCCATGATCACTACGTATAAAAATAATAGAAGTAGATTTTTTATTTTGAATTCTTTTGCAAAATATTGAAAATTCATTAAAAGCATCATTTTTATTTTTAAGAAAAATTGCCCATGTAAATCTAGAATAATCATCAACAAGAACAAATGCATATCTACTTCCATTTAAAGATGCAACTCTAGATGGACCAAAAAGATCTATGTGAATTAATTCTAATGGTCTATTTGTAGATATTACATTTTTAGATTTAAAAGAAGATTTGTGCAATTTTCCTTGTTGACATGCATCACAAGAATTATTTTTTAAAGATATTTTAGGTAAACCATTTACTAAATTATTTTTAGAAATCTTAGACATATGTTTAAAATTAACATGTCCAAAACGTTTATGCCATAAAATAGAATCATTAGATGATGCAATAAGATAATGTTCATTTGAAATATTTTTCATAGATAAGACATATATGTTATTCTTTCTATGACCTTTAAAAATAATAGTTATTAAATCAATATCATAAATTAAGCATGATTATTTTTCAAAAATAATTTTATAACCTTTATCACATAGTTGACTAATACTAAGTAAATTATGTTTAAGACCATCAACTAATAAAATATTATCAATGATAGGTTTGTTTGGATTACCGACAGATCCAATACCGATGACTTTTTCTTTGTTGTTATCTCCAAAAGTGACGGTACCACCATCCTTGTTTTGAAAAGATGACAACAATTGTATGTTTCCAGTCATATGTTTAAAGCAACCACTATCCAAAATCCACCTATCTTTCTTGGGTACCTGAAATAATAAATATTTTTATTTTGGTACCCATACTATGTTGGGTCCTTTAAATTAGCCTTTAGGAAACCAAACCCATGAAGAGTTTGATTTGCCTAAATAGTTAGATGATAAACAAATATTTTTAATAAAATCAGAGATATAAAAATTTTTATTTAAAGAAGATAATTCTTTTGGAACCCAAATTGAAAAGAATTTTGATTTCTTTTTACACAAATTTTTATTTCTATATTCATTCAAATCACAAGATGGTTTTACAAAAATTGTTTTCTTTGATTTATTTTTATTATATTTAAAACCTAATCCTTTTGTCTTTTGTGATTCTTTTTGAAAAAAAAGAATGTTATTAAGATTTTCTTTACCTTTATTAAATTTGCTTACATTTAGACATATATCTTCATACCTTGATTTAAAAGAAGAAATATCTTTTTCTAAATTATTAATACGAATATTTTAATCATTACATTCTAATTTTAAATATTTATTTTCATTAGATAAACATTCATTTTCTTTAAGTAAAGAAAAATTTTCTTCTTTCAATTCAATTATTTGAGAATTAGAAAAGGTAGAGGAATTTAAATCAGAAATTTTTTCAAGTAATCTTTTATTTTCACCTTTAAGAAAATTATGTGAAGTCTTTAATCTCACAAAAGTTTTATATAATTCATTGAAAGCATCTAAAAGTTCTTTATTTTCACTTACTTCATCTTGTGCCATGAAACATATGTGAGCACTTTCCTTTTCTTCAATTTTTTCATCTGAAGATGACTCATCACTATCATCCCAAGTGACTGCCATTACTTTTCTTTTCTTGTTATTTTGAATGTTGTTGAAGTTGTTGAAATAACTTGATTTTTGTTTATTCTTCAATATTGGACAATCTTTCTTCATATGCCCTGGTTTATTACACTTAAAACAAACAGGGTTATTTGAAATTGAACTTTTAGATTTAAAACTACCTCGTTTTATAAATTTCCGAAATTTTCGTGCAAACATGCCCATTTCTTCATCATCATCATCTGAATCTTCTTTATCGGAAGTGGTATTGAATGCAAGAACTTTCTTATTCTTTGATTCTTCATCATTCTTTCTATCTTCAAGTTAAACTTTATATGCCATAAGATTACCAATTAGATTTTCAACCAAACGAGTTGACAAATCATTGGCTTCTTCAATAGCGGTAACTTTCTTTTCCCATTGTGGTGTGAGTGAACGAAGTATCTTTCTTATCATCTCCACTTGTGTATATGTTTTTCCAAGACCAATAAGAGAATTTGTGATGTCGGTGAATCTTGTGAACATTTCTCCAATAGTCTCATTTTCCTTCATCTAGAATAATTCAAATCTGTGCACAAGAACAGAAATTTTAGATTCTTTAACTTTATTTGTACCTTCATGAGTTACCTCAAGTGTGTGCCAAATATCATATGCGGATGTGGCCGTTGACACCCTATTGAACTCATTCTTGTCGAGTGCACAAAATAATGCATTCATTGCTTTTGAATCCAAATTTGCATTATTTCTTTGAGAAGTAGTCCATTCTTCAAAAGGAGTTGTTGGCTTCTCATATTTTGTTTCCACGACGTTCCAAAGTTCGTAGACAATAGATTGAAGGTAAATCTTCATTCGGCACTTCCAATAGTTGTAGTTCAATCCATCGAACATTGGTGGACGATTTGTAGAGTGACCTTCTTTGAATTGTGATGTATTTGTAGATGCCATCTTTCACCTTTTTCTGATACCAAATGTAGGATCTGAAATAGATACACTTGAACACTAGAGGGGGGGTGAATAGTGTTCTTTTAAAAGTTATGCAAAGTATATTATAAATTACAAAGAAAAATGATAATCTCAGAAAATCACAATCACAAACAAAAAGATTTATACTGGTTCCACCAATCCGGTGTACATCCAGTCCCCAAGCAAATCCCGCTTGAGAGTTTCCACTATGATTTTGAATAAACTTACAAAATCAAATGCAAACCTGACCAATTTGTAAGTCCCTGTAAATTGCAACACCAATTGACAAACACCTTGTTAAATTGAACACCAATCTCTACACCAATAGATCAACCCTCTCAAACCCGAGAGAAATCCTTTTGAAGCAAGAAAACAATTGATCCTATAAGCCTTGAATGTGTAATGAAGTGCAGCAGTGGCTTAGGATTCTTTTAACCTCTGTAAATTGCCTAAATGATAGGTAATTAATGAATGTTTAAAGGTAATTTCAGAAACTTCTCTTTTTCACAAAATCTGAATATTTTTCACTTGAAAAATTGCACAAAGATCAAAGCTTTTGGGTGTGTATGTCTCTGCAATTTTTCTGAACAAATAACCTATTTATAGCCCTTGAAAAGACAGATTTTTAAACTTTAAAAACATTTAAAAATGGCTATAAACAGTCATAAATTCAAACTTTAAAATCTGGAAAAACTGTATCTGTAGTCGACTACTATTGACATTAGTCGACTACACTGAGTTCAAACAGACTCTGTGTATTCAGAATATTTCTCAGTAGTCGACTACAATGCACATTAGTCGACTACACTGTAATTTAACAGAAACTGATAAAACAAAATTTGAGTTCAGTAGTCAACTATAATGATGATTAGTCGACTATACTGTAAACTAACAAAAACTTATGTTTCTGTCGATCACCTGAGTAATCGACTATAATCTATTGTAGTCGACTATACTGTAAATTGACAAAAACATGTATTTGAGTTTTATACATGAGTAGTCGACTACTATTCTAATTAGTCGACTACTAAGAGTAAAAATTCTGCTATGAAAATTTTTTATAATCAAGTTTTAACTATAATTCTAATGGTTAACATAGGGGATTTTTATAGTTAACCAACACACTAAGCCTGTGTTAGTGTGTTCTAATATTTTGTGTGTGTGCATGTGTGTGATCAAGGCTTGTACAATTATTCTAAGTAAAGAAAATGTAAAATACATTATCTCATTTGTTCTTCATCTTCTTCACTTCAAAATGCCTTGAAAACAACTTGCACTTGTACATATTCTGATATTGAAATCTGCATATAAAGTTAGTGCACATACTGTATAAATTATTATCATCAAAACACTATCATGGAGATATGATATTCAACAACGCCTTGTTGGCATTTGTAGGAGTCACACGTTTGGAATCGCACCTTCGTGAAGGTGTAACTTTAATGGGCTCTTGGTCTTCCACATGCACCCCAAGCGGGCGGTTACTAAAATTTTCTTGTTGGGAGGTCGTGTATGACCCCTAGTCAGGTGAGTTATTCGAGGTTCATTCACTGGGCCCAAGCGTTCTCTGACCGGAAGTTTTCCTTGATCCTCGTACAAAGGACCAAGGCGATCCGTGATCTTCATCTTGAATCGGGAAAGATCCACACTACCGTAGGACTTCACCAAAGGTACTGGATCAACTTCGATAGGAATAGAAGCGGGCGGGGACTCTGAAATAACCATGGGAGGCGAGGCAAGTGTCGACCAGGCTGAGCTGGCTCGGCCATGGCACGGGCCATCTTGAGGTAGCTCGGCTGTAAGTGTCGGCCAGGCTGAGCTAGCTCGACCATGATGCAGGCCATCTTGGCTGGCTCGGCCTTGGCCGAGCCACCCTTGGCTGGCTCAGCCTTAGCCGAGCCACCATTGGCTGGCTTGGCCCTGGCCGAGCCACGCTTGGCTGGTTCACAATTTTTAGGTGTCCTGGTACTTGTCCAAGTCGCTATTTTGGATTTCAGCCTCCATTCTTAGCATGGTTTTGGTGGTTTCTTAGCCACCTTGTCCTCCTTCGTGTCTTGTGTTATTCGTGATAAGGCACACACGTGGTGCTTTTGGATGCGTTCCTCGAGAGTTAAACGAGTTATTTTGATACGGACCAATTCGCTGGCCGATGGCTTGGAGGAGGGGCCATTTGCTTGCTGTTGAGGTGCTTAGCGCTCCCTGAACTTCAGATCTGCATGATAACAGATCCCGTCAACCAGCTCCAAGGCCTTGGCAAGCTAACGTGAAAGGTGTTGGCGTTACCTCTGACGAGCACCCTTTGTAAGAATTGGCGCGCCTTCGTTAAACAACTCCTAGAATGAATAGGAGTCGTTGTGATCTAAAATTTTGACTTCCTTGGATGTCGAAGGAGCGTTGCTAGGGGAAGCCTCAGCAATAATTAGGTGAGATCATCCCGAGCCTCCTTTAATGCTAATATCTTCATGTACTTACGGGATGAGGAAGATCTTAAAGAGGATGAGGAGAAGCATTCCTCAAACTTGGCATGGTCGAACTCGTACTCAACCTCTACATCAATCGGGATCTAGATCCTTGGTTGCGACACGATAGCCTCGACAGAGAGGTTATTGCCTCCCACTATGGTTGCCAGCATGTTTGCGTCGAAAGTTAATTTATTTGTCGAATCCATTACACATTTATCGGTTATAATAAATTCAAAAGAGTTAATCTTTTTATAAGACTACTCGCTTACACAAATAAAATAAGAATTATAGCTCTCTTCAAACACACGCAGAGGATGTTTATCACCTACTGCTTGCATAAGATCTTTACCTATGCCGGGGGAGTGTTAGTCTATGAACTGCCCATGGATCAGATCCAGTTGACAGAACAAAAATTCAATGCTCTTGCTTCACAAAGGAAACAATTGCAGAAGTGATAATCTCAACCAAGGGAGATTACGACTCTTCTTGAGATCAAAATCAAGTTTGATCTGGAGGAAAGGGGAATGGGTCTCAGAGCTCTCAAACTCTCCCTCTTTATGCTAACGAACTTCACCAGGATCTATTAACCTCTCTGAAATTTATGATTCACTCTTTGTTAAGACAACAACTCGCCTAAATTTCAGATTCCTTGTGTATAAAACCCTAGGCTTGTATTTATAGGCTTCGGATGTAGCATTTTAGAATAGAAATTGATGATTTGACCTTATCCTCAGTTAATAGCTGCTTAACTATATTTAGAGATGATATCAAACAGTTAGGGATGCTCTGGAATGAAAGAATCCTAACAAAACTATTGAAAAATACATTTTTGTCACTTCTAGGCATGAGCCACCCCACGGTGGCTCGGAACTGTGCGAGCCACCTGGCCTTGGCCGAGTCATTTTGATGTGACTCGGTCGACAGGGGCTTTTTTGGTTCGGACTTGTTCCGTCGTTGCGCACATTTTGTCGTTTTGCTGACTTGTACATTTCACCGATTCATTTCATTTATTTCGTTAACTTAGAGGTGGATGATGAGTGCACGAGCCACTTAGAGGTGGACGGTGAGCGCATGGGCCACTTAGAGGTGACTGATGAGCACGCGAGCTATTTGGAGGCGACCAGTGAACGTGTGGGTCACTTGGAGGTGGTCGGTAAGCGCGCGGGCCACTTGGAGGTAGCTGATGAGCACGTGGGCCACTTGGAAGTAGCCAGTGAACGTGCGAGCCACTTGGAGGTAGCCAATAAATGTGTGGGCTACTTGGAGGTGGTCGGTGAGCACGCGGGCCACTTGGAGCTGGCCGGTGAGTACGCGGGCCATTTAGATATGGCCGATGAGCACACGGGCTACTTGGAGGTGGCCGATGAACATGCGGGCCATTTGGAGGTGGCCGATGAGCACGCGAGTCACTTGGAGGTGGCCGATGAGCGTGTTGGCCACTTGGAGGTGGCTGATGAGCACGCATTCCCTTGCTTTACGATTCCGGTGTCTTGTTACTATGTAATCAATAGTTTGCCGCTTTGTTGTTTCGATGACTCGTCACCACGCCTACACCTCCCACCAAAGTTCTCCCTCACATCGATGATATATTATAACATTATAATATAATATGTTAGATTAGAGGCTAATTCAAATTTCTAAAGTTTCGGGGGTTATGTTTGTATATTTTGAAAACTAGCCATTGTTTGTGGTTTTTAAAAGTGTTAGGAGCCTTCTTGTAATTTTTTTAAAGTTTTGACAGTTGTTTGTACTTTTCAAAACTTTTATGAGATTTGTTGTAAAGTTTTCAAGGGGATGCTTTAAAAAAAATTTATGTGACGATTTGTGATTTTAAAACTTTTAGGGGGCCTTTGGCTAATTCTTTGGGGGTTTTTGAAATTTTTAAAAAGTTTAAGGGCTTCTTTATAAAATTTTAAAAATCCTTCGTAATATTTTGAAATTCAACAGCGTTTTTATTTTCCACAACTTTCTTGGGACTAGTCATGAAAGCTTTAAAAGGGTAATTTGTAGAAATTTCAAGGAAGATATTTATTATTTTTTGTAAATTTTAAGGTGATGACTGTAAAATTTTCAATGGGCTATTTGTAAAATTTCAGGGGGATATTACTACATTTTGAACTTTTCAAATGATTGTTTAAATTTTTTAGTTTTTCAAGTGATATTTTATAATTTTTGAATTTTAAAGGGAACAACTTATAATATTTAGAATTTTATGGTGTTTTTATAACTTTTAGATTTTAAAAGGATTATTTATAATTTTTTAATCTTAAGGGGTTGTTTGAAACATTCATGGGGCTATTTGTAATTACAAAAAATTTTGGAGGCTGTTTGTAGTTTGTAAAACTTTCTAGGAGTTGCTTATAAAATTTTTAGGCGGTTGTCAGTAATAGCTCATAATTTTAGTAGGACATTTGTTGTTTTCACACCATCATAGAGCTAGTTGTAAAATTTTCAAAGGGTTGTTTGTAAAATATTTATCAATCCCTCATTACAAACTTAAATAAAAATTACAATTTTTAAAAACTAAAAAAATAGGAGATACAATGAAACTAAAAAAATAGGAGATACAATGATATTTGATATCTTGTAGCAAGATATTTAATCAGAAAAGACCATAGGCATCATTTAGTTTTGTGTGAGAAAGGAACTTTTTTTTTTGGTCAATGAAATAAATTTTTATTCATCACCAAATTTTGAAATAAGAGTGCTACAAGAAATACCAGAATTTTATCTGGCCCACAAAGAACTGAAGCCTAGCTTACAGTTTACAACTTTGCTATTCCTTCTCTCAAATGCTCAGGGATATCTTCATTAAGGACTTTTAAGAGTAAAGAAGTCTTTATTTCCTTGATTAGTTGATCAGGACTGCGGACTTTATGCTGAAAAATCCTTAAATTCCTCTCCTTCCATATCCAATATACAGCACCAGATAACAGCATCCTTTTCAGTTTCTTTATGAATCCAGATCCCCTCAAATTGTTGCTATACCATTGTAAAACCTGATTCCAGCAGCAGGATCTCCTAGAATACTTCAGCCACGCCATCAAATTGTTCCATACATAGGAAGAAAACTGGCAGTCAAAGAACAAGTGATTTCTAGTTTCTTGATGACTTACAGAATCTGCACAGAGCACACACTGGTTGTTATCTAATAAACCCATGCGGCATAACCTATCCTTAGTCAGAAGTTTCGATAGTGTAGCAAGCCATAGGATTATCGAGTGCTTGGGGTAATGTAGTCCACCCCAGACTATTCTCGCCCAGGGAACAGTTGCCGAAGATTGGGAGATAGCATTATAAACAGATGAAATTTTCATAATCTCATTATTGTGACAGTTAGCAATGATTCTATGCAGATTATGTACATTCCCAAACCTTTCCAGAACCAAATCCCTCACCCTTAGGATTTGTCTCCACATCCACGAATCACTTTTCTTCGATTGAACTTGCCAAATCCCCTGTTGTTTTAAGTAATTTCCATGCACCCATTTTATCCATAAGAGGTCTTTTTTAGAACGTATCATCCATATCATCTTGATTGCTGCAGCATAATTCCATAATTTTGAAGAAAATAGCCCCAGACCTCATAGCTTTTTATCCTTGCAGACTTCTGTCCATGAGACAAGATGGATTTTGCTTCCCCATAAGAAAGCAGAGCAGAGCCTATCAATTTTTTCTAACACTTTGATCGGCAGGATATAGTTACTTGTCCAATATGTTTGAATTCCCAAAATGACAGATTTTATAAGTTGAATTCTGCCCGCATAAGATAAGTTCTTTCTACTTTGCCAGTCTTGAAACTTTTCTGATATTTTTGAGATCATTGAAGAACAGTCTAGGTAAGAAAGCCTTTTAGAGACCAAAGGCATTAGGCAAAGAACCCTCTGGAAAATTTAGATAGGAGCATAATTGAGCTTTTGAATTGTCTTCAATCCCACTCAAAAGGACAGAGCTCTTATAAGAGTTTGCCTCCAAACCAGAAACTTTACTGAACTCCTGGAGACAGTTATTTATTTTGGTTATGGAATCCATGTCAGCTCTACAAAAGAGAAGCAGA
Organism: Asparagus kiusianus; assembly: GCA_022839385.1. NCBI lineage: Eukaryota > Viridiplantae > Streptophyta > Magnoliopsida > Asparagales > Asparagaceae > Asparagus > Asparagus kiusianus. The sequence continues at coordinate 351,183 of BQKN01000106.1, read as the reverse complement.
TCATCAGCAAATATCAAGTGAGTAATACCCATCTTGGCACATTTTGGATGGTATTTAAACATTCTGTCAGTGCTGAGAGTTTTGAGCTTCCTGGATAAATACTCCATACCAAGCACAAACAAATAAGGAGACAAAGGATCCCCTTGCCTCAGTCCTCTAGCCCCCTCAAAGTAGCCATGTAATGAGCCATTAAGTGACAAAGAAAACTTGGATGTAGAGATGCATCCCATCACCCATGCAACCATATTTTCAGGGAAACCCAGACCTGTCAGCATAGCCTCAATAAAACTCCAATTAATAGTGTCAAAAGCCTTCCTCAAATCAATGTTAAGAACAGCTCTTGGAGAGACATTCTTCCTACCGTAGTGTTTTAAGAGTTCATGTGCTAGGAGAATATTGTTAGAAATCAGCCTGCCCTTAACAAAAGCACTCTGAGAACCATCAATCAAATAACCAATAACATTCTGGATTCTGGCAGCAATAATTTTCGAAATTATTTTGTAAACACAGTTGCAGCAAGAGATAGGTCTATAATCTGAGGGAGATCTTGGATTGAGAAATTTAGGCACTAATGTAATGGAGGTTGAATTGAAGATGCCAAGGAGTTTGCCAGTATAAAAGAATTCTTGCACTGCTCTGCACATATCATCTTCAATTACACTCCAAGCAGTTTTAAAAAATGATGCACTAAAACCATCAGGACCAGGGCTTTTATCATCAGACATAGTGAAAACAGCAGATTTTATTTCCTCCTTAGTGACAGGAGAACTTAAGATTTCTCTTTGCCTTGATGAGAGAATAGGACCATTGGTTATAATAGTGTAATCAGGCTCAGAAACATTTCCAGATACTCCTAGTAACCCCTTATAGTAGCTAATAGCTCATTGATGATTGTGTCCGTATCAGATATTCTATTGCCATCCTCAGTATACAGAGACAACACCCTATTCAAATGCCTTCTATCTTTCATGGCTGAATGGAAGAAATGAGAGGATTTGTCACCTTGAATAGCCCATTTAATGCTAGCTTTCTGCCTGTAAAAAGATTCTTCACAATGAAGCAAAGAGGTGTATTTCTTTAAGCATTCTTTCTCTTTTGAAATAAGATGAGAGTTGAACAAATCAGTACTCATTTTATTTTGAATATCAAATAGCTCTTGTCTGGCTCTTAATACCTGCTCACTAATATTCATGAAATGTCTTCTATTTAATTCTTTGAGGGCAGGTTTGAGCATTTTTAGCTTGGAAGATAGCTTGTACATGTAATAACCTTGCACATCCTGCTGCCAAATAGATCTGACAATAGAGAGGTAATCAGTATGTTTAGTCCACATCTTAAAAAACCTGAATGGCTTTTTCCCCTGGAAATCCTCATCTCCAATTGTAAGGAGGGCTGGAGAATGATCAGAACAAACTGGCTGCAAAAAATCAACTTGGCTTGATGTATACTGTAGTATCCATAATTCATTGACCAAAACTCTGTCTAATCTACTCCAGACTCTAGTATCAGCCTCTTGCTTATTGTTCCATGTGTAGAAGCACCCAGTAGTTTTAATGTGCACCAGTTGGTTTGAAGAAATGAAGTGTTGAAAATCTTCAGTGTCAGCTCCTGTAGTTGGTGCACCTCCTAACTTTTCATCACCATTTGTAATGGCATTAAAATCTCCCCCAATTAGCCAGGGGCAATCAACTGATAACTTGAAGTCCTGAAGATCCTGCCATAATACCTTTCTCCCTTCTCTTTGATTCAGAGCATAAACCACAGTCATTAAACAAGAAAAACTGCCATCCTTTGTATTGATTGAGCATGTCACATATTGCATTGAGGCTTGGACACACTGAATGGACAGAATATCACTATTCCACAGAATCCAGATTCTCCCATTCCCTGCTTCTTGAATATTAGAAATCCATTCCTAGTTTTTAGCAATTTTCTGAGCTATTTTAGCCATGTTTTCTGCAGACAGCTTAGTTTCCAAAAGAGCTATAAAGGGTAATTTATAATCTTAAATGAATTGTTTCACAATTAAATGCTTAGGGGATTTATTAAATCCCCTAATATTCAAAATAGCAAAGTGCATTATTGCTCTCCCCCCTATCTATATAACAAGGGTCAAAATCTAGAGTCTGAGATTCCAAAGGAGAAAAAGATGATACCTGAGTTAGATTCCCTGAAGCTCTAGCTAAAACTCTCCTTGCAATATTTGTCTTATTAACACTTGAAAAGCCAGAAGCATTAATTGTTGGAGAAGAAATTTGGTGGAAAGTTGCTAGACCAGAATTTCTAAGTCTAATGCTCTGAATATCAGTCCTCATGTGTGCATGTTTTTGTGATACATGAGTATTATTCTCAGGCACAGAAGAGTTTGCTGGATCTTTTCCTTTATCAGGTGATACATGAGCATTTTTCCCATTATCAGTTCTCAAATTTGCTTCTGATACCATTTGTGCATGCTTACTATTTGTATGGTCATTCATTTGTTGGGCAGATGGTTCAGGCAGACTAATATTAATCTGATCACCAGAAACATGAACAGACTCAGAATTAGCTGGGAGAATACAATTTACTTGAGTTTCAGATTTTTCCTTTCTATTGACTGCAACCCATGTTTTCTTGAACTTTTGCCTTCTACAATTGTCAGTGTTATGACCAATAATGCTGCAGTATGAACACCATCTAGGCTTAAGTTCATAGATAACCCTCTGACTGTATTTTTTCCCACCTGGCCCTAGAAAATCAACTTGATCTGGCAGAGGTTTCTTCAGGGGTAATTGCACCTCAATTAAAACTCTAGCATAGCTAAGTCTCTGTCTAGTAGCAGTAAGCATATCAGTAGTTATAGGACATCCAATTAAGCTAGAGATTTTGCTTATTCCTGTTGTACTCCACAGATTAAGTTTTAGATTTGGGAGTTGTATCCACATTGGGTAGGAATAATCCTGTATTTTCTCCATATCAATCTCAATAGACCATGGTTTTAGCATCAAAGGCCTTGAACCAAAGAACCATGGCCCAGCTTCCAACACTCCCCTCATCTGTTGATCAGATTGGAACTCAAATAAGAAGACCCCTTGCTTGAGTAAAGACATCTTAGGAATTGATAATTTGGCCCATGCTTTACTGATATATGATTCCATAGCTTTAAACTTTACATTCAGCCCTATAACATGTCCAACTAAGGAATATTTCCAATAATCCACACCCTCCCTCCATTCTTCAGCAGTAAATGATACAGTATCAGATGGAGAGCCTGGAATAAAACTAAGATCAAGACCTTTACCTAGTTTCCTGTTATCAGCAAATAAACTCACAAATGATTTTTTTACTCCCTCCTTGTCAAGAACTTCTCGCTGATCTGGAAACTCTACATTGCTATTCTCCGCCCCTACTAGATTGAGTTTTTCAGATTCAACTCTTCCATTATCAGTGGGAGGGGGAATCCTATTATTTTCAACTGAAGATTTGGCAACAAAAGGAGTAAAGATCTCAGGATCATCATCCACCATCTCCGTTGCTTCACTCAGGTCATTAATCAATTCCTCTTCCACTTCATCAGCCCAAGAGGGGGAAATAGGAATCTCACCTGGTAGACGAGCAAGAACTGGACCAGATCTGAGAAGGCCTGGTTCTGATATTGACTTAGATTTAGACAGGACCTCCTCCATTAGCATTTTCTTCTTAGATCCCTTAGGGCCAGTGCTTTCCATCTCCATCAGGTTTCTGGATGAAGCTCGAACTTCCTTTACTGTTCCATTGCTTTCCAAAGCAACACTCGTCTCCATTGATTCCTCAGATCCCTCAACATCTCCTCCAGATGATGAGGAAGGATACACAAAGATCAAGCCTCTCAAAGTAGCATCAACAATCCCCCTATTACCATTCTTCTTCTTCTTCCTCATGCAAGATCTAGGCAGTGGCGCACGATAGCAGGAGGAAATCGCCCGCTATCATACGCCTAACTAACTGCCCCTTTTTCTAACCTTTTATTTTTTATGTGAGAAAGGAACTTTTGATTTCAATGTCATGAGATTTCAATCAGGTCTTATGTTTGGTTTGCCCCGTTGGGACATGAATGGAATTAATACTTCTATCTAATCCCGAAAATGGTAGTAAGAACTTCTACCATTCTCTAGTATTAAGGACATGACTTCCAATGACTATTATACCCTCCCACCTAGTATCTTCCTCACATCGATGATATATTGTAACATTATAATATAATATTAGATTAGGGTGCTATTAAAAAAGTTTAACATTTTGGCGTAGTGTTGTTTGTAAATTATGAAAATGGGAGTTGTTTGTGGTTTTTGAACTAATAGGGTTCATTGTAATTCTCGAACTTTTAAGGATTGTCTCTAATTTTTAAAACCTTTAGGGTAGTTATTGTATAGTTTTTAAAGGGTTGCTTTGTAAAAAGGTTATGTGATTTTATGTAGTTTTAAAATTTTTAGGTGATTTTTACAAATTCATTTGGGTATGCTTGAAATTTTTGAAACATTCAAGAGGTCATTTGTTAAATCTTTAAAATGTCATTTGTTATATTTTAAAATTTTCAACAAGGTGTTCAATTTCACAACTTTCATGGGGCTAGTTGTAAAATTTTTAAATGGCTATTTGTAGAATTTTAAGGGCGGCATTTGTAATTTTTAAAATTTTTGAGGGGCTGACTATAAAATTTTCAATGAGGTATTTGTAAAATTTTAGGGGCCTATTTGTAAGATTTGAACTTTTAAGGGATTGTTTGTAATTTTATAAATTTCTATAGAATGTTTGCAGCTTTTCAATATTAAAAGGGGTAGCTTATAATTTTTGAATTTTATAGTGCTATTTAATTATAATTTTTAGATTTTTAGGGGTTTATTTATGATTTTTAAATCTTAAGGAACTATTTAAAATATTCATGGGGCTATTAGTGAATGACAATTTTTTCATATGGCATTTGTAATTTTTAAAATTTTAAGGAGTTGTCTGTAAAATATTTGGGGAGTTGTTTGTAATATTTTAAAATTTTTAGCAGGGTGTTTGTTATTTTTTGTAGCATTCATGGGGCTACTTGTAAAATTTTTAAAGGGTTGTTTGCAAAAGTTTTAAGGAAATATTTATAATTTTCAAATCTTTTGAAGGGTTGGTTTTAAAAGTTTTAGGGTGTTATTTATAACATTTCAAAGGTCTATTTCTTATTTTTAACTTTTTAGAGGAATTTTAATGGTTTTTGAATTCAAAATTTAAAAGGATGAATTTATAATATTCAGAAGTTATGCTTTTATTTATAATTTTTAGATTTTTATGTACTTATTTATAACTTTTTAATATTAAGGTCTATTTCTTATTTTAATTTTTTATGGGCTTATTTGAGATTTTATTTATAATTTTTAAATTTTTATGAGGTTGTTTGTATTTCTTTCAATTTTAAAAGGCCAGTTGATTTGATAAGGATTCTTAGGTGAATTAGAATTAGAAAGGATGACTTAGATAAATTGATTTTTGTATGGATGATTTTAATTTTATAAGGATTTTTAATAGAAGATGGAATTAGGTGTTCATATGTAAATTTCTGATAGGTTAAAGGACATGTGGCAACATTTTGGACACATAGCATGCTTCTATGGCTTCAAGAGTAGTTTACCGATTTCTCTTTCCATAAAAAGGTGGGATTTCATGAGTTAATGTTACCTAGGTTTCTAGATTTTTGAAATTACTTCAACGGCAAAAAAATTACTTCTCCAATCGTAATCATCTGATAATATCTTAGACGGTTTCGATTCATTTCTTAATAACTAACATGTCTAGTGAATAGTAGTCATTTTCATTTTCCACTCAAGATATCAGTAAACAACAAATGGTTATGATTTGAAAGTTAATTGTCTCCTTACAGTATGAAGAATATTTTAATCCGTTAAGTGAATCCAAATCTTAGCCTTCTCTTCTTTTCATCCACCAAATTAAGCTCAGATTTGAAAATCCATAATCTATCCTACATTATGAAAGTGCACGGTAACATGCTACTGTACAACCTTGTCACGTGCCAATAATTATGATATGTATGTTGATGCTAGCTCATTACGGATTCGTTTCTGCACGTGATAGAACATGAAAATTTATTTTCGCACCGTATATGTATTGGTACTATATACTACATACCTTAGTACACATGCCAATATCTTGAGATAAGTCCATTATTCACTGACATGTTTCCTTAATTAACTCAAAACCATAATCAATCTGTATGAAACAATCCCCTCTAGTATAGGGAGTTTTAATTATGGGAAAAAAAATAAAACACATAGATCTTGTCATCTTCTTTTTCTATTTTTTACCCAAAGATAGATCTAGTCATCTATTTGACCAAATCACATTTTATAAGAACAAGTAGACACATTTAGTTGAAAATAAATAGTCAAACATGGAGGTAGACACTTGATTGACTAATTATATCCATGATCTTATATTAGATAAAGTAATTTAAAATTGTATTAGACAAAGTAATTTAAAATTGTCCTCTATATTCATCATTTATTTAAGAGAAAAATAAGTATCCTTGTATTAAGAATCTACTTTGGTGTTTGGTAGTGAAGTGGCTACATCTAGTCCTATATCTGAGTGAAATTACTTGGATGAAAAGGAGGCTTGGGGGACTCCAGGGTAGTAATCAAGGATGTTTGTGACACCCCTGTGTTGGCCTCTTTGTTTTGATGATGTTTAACAAACAATTTATTACTAATGTTGTTTGTCTAGTATTTGAGTTTTCTTATTCATTGTTGACAAACAACATGTTGGAGGATGGATGGAATAGAGCTTCAACGATCATATCCAATGGAGGTTGGTGGAATAGTGGAGTGAAGCAATGTACATTCAAGTTAAAGATACAAGTTCAAGCTTCTTCTGCAAGTGTACCAAGTCAAGCTTATTGAAGATCAAGATCAAGCTTGGGTAATTTAGTTTAGGTTTATATATTATGTGTGTTAATACTTCAAGCTCAATTTTATACACACACGTTTATTTTTATTTATCGTTGTTTTGGATTATAGACTTATTAACACGATTTTATATCTTTTATCAAGTTTATAAATCTATTGGAAAGTTTTCAAAACTTTGTTTAAACTCATTTTGTTAAGATCAAGCTTTTACAAGTCCATACTTATGTGATTTTACAAAATAATGAGATTCCATAATTGGGAAATGCAAATTGGAAAATTCTTTTTTGTAACATGTTCAAAATCACATTTTCAAACATTTCCCAAAGTTTCATCAAGTTTGAAATTGATTTGTTACGTTTAATTGAATTTACAAAATCATGTTTTTCGTTCGTGCATGTTCGTGCATGTTTTTACAAAACAGATGAGTTTTCACAAATGGAAGTTATATTTAAGAAATTCTTTCTTTGAAATATTTATCTACATGTTTAGAAACTTTTACCATTTTTAGAGTTGATTTACTGTGCCCAAGTGATTTTACAAAATAGTGTATGTCAGCAGATTTTCAGAAACTGTTTATCTGTGTTCAAATATTTATTTCTCTCAACTAGGAAGTGATTTTTCATAAATTCTTTCTCTAACATGTTCATCTACATGTCTATAACCTTTTCTAAAAATTTCATGATTTTTAGAGTTTATTTAATATTTTTAATTGATTTTACAAAGTCAGATACGTAAAATTCCAGAACTATCAAAAACTGGAAACTGCCTGTGCACGTTGCTACAGTGCGGTCGACCGCCACGGTCGATTGTGCTACAGTGCATTCGACCGTGGCGGTTGACTGTACACAGTCCAGAGAGAAGTTTTTGAGTTTTTCTTCTCACGGTCGACCGCGACGGTCGACCGCCAATGTTACCATTGCACAGTAACCGTAACTCGCTAATTTTTGTCTTTTAGTGGTTTTTTGGGGTTTTTGGGGTTGTTTTCTTCTACCCTATATATACCCCATTGTATTTATCATTTCCTACATAATGAGAGAGTTTTAAACAAGTTTAAGAGGGTTTTATAGTTTGTTTTAAGTTTGGGGTTTGTGTTTATAAAGGAGGAAGCTTATGTTGTCAATTGAGGGATTCATCCTCAATCTTCTTCATCCTCTCCTTTGTGTTTATAGAGAAGTTTTCTAAACTCTTATCTAGCTTTACATTTTCTTATTTATTTGATTATCATTCATTAAAGTTAGTTTTTATATTGAGTTTAGATTTGATTTTATTTCACTCATTACTTACACACACCCACATGAGCTTATTGTATTTTCATACATAGTATATTTGGGTTGGTGAGAGTTGTAACATTGAGTGTGAGCCTACATTGAGTTCTCATCTATTGTAGAGAACAAATCATTTGTTATATTGTGAGATTGTAAGGTTTTCGGTGAGCTAAAAAACCGAGTGTGTTGATTGTAAAGTTTTCGGTGAGCTAGAAAACCGAGTGAGAGTGTAATGTGTGAACGTTGATCGGTGAGCGTTAAAAACCGACATTGTGAAGTATAAACGTTATTCGGGTGAGCGTAGAAAACCCGGTTGTGATTGTGGATTTCTCCTCGGGAGTGGGGAGCGGAGACGTAGGACGGAAGGTCCAAACTCTGTGATCTTTTGAGTGTGTTTGAGTTTGTCATTGGCGCATTTGCTTTTGTATTTATCTTATATCGCCAATTGTGCATTGCTCATTTATTTCATTCACTATCTTGTTTATATTTTATTTCACCCTTGTGTTAGTTTATATATCCTTGCATATATTTTTATCATATAGGATATATCTCATTGTTCATATTACTTATCCTAGCTCACATATCTTGTAGCATATCATACTTGCTAGGATAACTTGTTAATTAGTTTTAATTGGCATTTAAATTGGATTAGATTAGCATTAGACCCTAATCACCCCCCTAGGGTCTAACACCCTGGTTTTACACAACGCTACAGTCCAAGTTGAACCCAAGGATGTCAAACCTGTTATCCACCAACACTGTGCAACAATACGTTTCACCATCACAGTAATATCTCTCTAGTAGAATCAACAATAAATAAGTGTAGGTAGAAAGCAGATAGAATAAGTTAATACTGCAATGAACATAATAAAGGAAAGAGATATCTAAATACTCATAATCATGTTCCAACTGAATAAAATAAAGTACAACTGATAAATCTGAAATGAATGTGAAATATCCTAATACATAAAGTCAAATGAAATAATACTAAGGGGAAACAATAAACTATGGAGCATAAATAACTACTAATAATATATGATGGATGCTAAACTGAAAGTCCGTCAACCTACGACTCTCCGGACGCCTGACTCGCTGTCTGAAAAGAGGGTAAACAATGAGTGTCAAAGTGCTAGCGAGATCATCCTCACCGCCCCAAGGGAAAGAGGGTTAGGAGTTCATATATGAAAAATACATGTTAATAAATATAGATATAAAATTATCTCCCTTGAACTAAGTGGAGATTGATATTTAGAAATCCATAACATGAGAATGAGTACGTCGAGCGAAATAATTCAAACAAGGAAACCCTTATGTATATACCTCGTATCTTAAATTGTGGATTACTAAATGTCAACTCCAAATCCTATGCATGAAATAATAAATAAAAGAGAGTACAACTTCAAACCTCCACTGATATAGGTCATGTCAAAATACACTACCCTCAGACAGATAGCGCAGTCACCTGAATAAACATCCGATAAAATCATCTCACATAGAATATACCATGTATGCCAATCTCAGTAATATACCCGATTCTCGGGGTAACTAACATGGGAGCATAAATGCAAATTGTATAATTCTCTATCTGGAATAACGACGCTCTTGTAAGGCGTTCACAATATCCTATGGCCACAACTACCTTACTCAGTTGTTCTGCGGAGATAGGCATATTACCATATTCCGGAATGATGCAACGTAGAGTGTCGTCCAACCACGATCTCATTACGGGGTCTATACTGACACACTCTGAGTATAGTCCAACCGCGGTCTCATTGTGAGAATACCAACTACCCCACTCAGGCATCCACATAATCATGAAATGCAATATATGTTACTATCTATTATGAGAACTCCAAAAATATGTCACGCACCTCCAAATACTCGTGTAAGAGTAAACCCCAAAACGTGTACTCCAGTGTCCAAGCATGTATCTCGATGTGTGGACCCGAACTTTGTATTAACGATCGACTCACATGTCAAAGAAAATAACAAAATTACAAACTCATACAGATCGATTGACTGGTTAGTACACCTCGATCGATCGGTTGTATGTGCAAAACAGGCACATGTGGGTATGACCTGATCAGCCGATCGACGCTTAGTCTTCGGTCGACCGACCAGAGGCAATTTGTCAAGTTCCTAGGGTAATATGTAAATTCGCTTCTATCTCAGAAAAAATTGATATAATACAGGTAAAACACAAATATAAAAAAATCTTGTTTAATGTGATGAGGGTTCAGTTAACTACATGAAACTCAATTATTATATCTAGGTGAGTTTTATAATCCTTAACATGTTCATATTCGTCAGAAACATCATGAAAGCCAAGAGATCTCAACGAAAACTCATGTTCAATTTTTTCAAAGCTTGAATCCAAATCAGAGAATTCATTTAAAACCTTTTAAAATGAAAAGGTCAAATCTTTGTATCACATACTTTAAAAGAGAAATTGTTATACTTAAACTAGGTTTTAAAGCCCAATAAAACCAAATAAAAATCAGTAAAAATCAAATAAAAATAGGGATGGGATTGGAGGAGATGAAACTCGCCTCAAAACGCTACTAGAAAACCCCAAGGGTGCAAGAAAACAAGTCCTCCCTCACCAAACGCTAACGATCTCACCCTCTTCTCGGTATTTGTTTCACAAAGCTCTCAAAGTTCACCAAAATATGTTCTAGGATTTTTGAGTGGAGAGGGTGGCTACTAGGGTTCAAAAATATGATGTAAAAGAGAATTTTTCATGTAATATATCCGTATATATACAACAAACTAAAACCAAGGCAATTAACCCCGAAACCAAGTCAAACTAGGAAGACTACGTTTTGTAGGGTCCTCTTGCTTATATACCAAGTGTAGGATAGTAACCCTTAAGAAAAGAGTGTACTCTTATAAAGAGTAAATCTGCGGAAACTTTACACTTAAAACACTAGAGGGTGAGCTTGCAAGATGTGTTATAAATTGCGAGAAAGAATGACAACAATCTCAGAAAATGAATATCACAAACACATGCATGTATACTGGTTCCACCTCCCCGTTGTACATCCAGTCCCTAATCAAATCCCGCTTGAGAGTTTCACTATGATTTTAAAACCTTACAAAATCAAAAGTAAAACTGATCAATTTGCAAGACCATGCAAATTGCAAACCTAATTGACAACACCATGCCAATTGTAAACCAACCTCTAGACCAAGAGATCAATCCCTCTCACAAACCGAGAGAACCTTCCATTGAAGCAAGTACAAATTTAATCCTATAAGCCTTGAATGTGTTGTGAACATGTTTCTCACTAAGGCTATAGGTTTCACTCTCTGAAATTTGCCTAAACACTTAGTAGGGAATGATCAAGAACATAGGCTTTTTCAGAAAATAGTTTTTCTCAATACTTAGGCTGAAAAACAGAATGTTTGGCCTCTTTAGTGCGCACAAAGTTTAATCTTTTGAGTGCAAATCTTGTTATTTTGTTTACTGACGTTTACCCTATTTATAACCTTTGAAAAGTCATATTTTTAAACCAAAATAACACCTCAAAACGTCTATAAAAAGTCATATATTCAAAACCTATAACAGTCAAAAAATTGTCTTTGTAGTCGACTACAACTCTTAGCTATGAGTTCAAACAGACTCTGTGTAGTCATATAATTCCTTAGTGGTCAACTACTTTATCTATTACTCAACTACTCTGTAATTAACAGAAAGTCTAGAATTCTGATTCAACTCTTATTGGTCGACTATAATGTCTAGTAGTCGACTAGTATGTAATAACACAGAAACTGATATTCTGTCTGTGTCTTTTGTAGTCGACTATTCATGCTATAAGTCGACTATTAAGGGGTAGATATGAGCTATATGATATGTTTTAAGTCTTACTCTATATCTATTAAGTCTAATGGTTAATATAGGGAATTTCTATAGTTAACCAACACACTAAGCATGTGTTAGTGTGTTCTAACACTATTTGTGTGCATGTGTGTGAGTAATCAAGGCTTGTACATATTTCTAAGCAAAGAAAATGTAAAATTACATTTTGACAATAAAGTATATCTTCTTCTTTGCTTCATTTTTCCTTGAACTCATCATATGTCTTGAGTATCTCCTTGAATATCATTGTTGATTTAGCTCTGATACTGCAAAACAAATGTTAGCACATAATACACACAACAAATCATATTTGTTATCATCAAAACGAACTAATCTTAGGGTGAAGATTCCTAACACGTTTGACCCCATCGGTCGACTAGCCACAAAGCGTCGGTCAACCAATTAGGTATCATCGGTCAACCGATCAGCTTGGGTAGGTCGACCGATCAGCTTGGGTAGGTCGACCGACCAGAACACAAAATTGTTTACATTTTGTGCATGTTTTCACTCGTTTACTCTTATATACACAATTAATCGATCTCAAATCAATTACTAGCATACTCAATCATCAATAAATGATATTTATCATGATAAAAACTCATTTAATATTATTTTTCATAATATTTCAAAATTTACGGGGTTTTACATTCACCCCCTTAAAAGAATTTCGTCATCGAAATTCCGTAATCGTAATCTTAGAGATTAATAATACAAGAAAAGCACGCTGAGAGGATAATCTAGATAAGGAAACCCTCATGTACACATGTTGCACCATTAATCCCCATATATGAAATATAAGTGATATTTACACTTAGCAATCTAGAATGAAAATACTCTCACTTAACCCCTAATTAAACGAAACTAGTACGTCGGGCGAAAAATCCAAACAAGGAACCCCCTACATATATACTATGTGTTCTGAATGATTAAGAGCTATGTGTTAATGTCCACATTTGAACATTAAATGCAAATGTAGCCATAAAGACAAAATAATTACAAACAAAACATAGTTGACATTTTACCTGCACAAACAGGTGCGGGTAGTCACGACACATATCCTCCTCACGCTCCCAAGAAGTCTCCTCGGCTCATTTCCAATTCCACTAGACTTTCACCAAAGGAATCATCTTATTTCTAAGCTTCTTATCCTCTCTAGCAAGAATAGAACTGGAATCTCGATAGTGGTCTAATCAGTCTGAATCTCTAAGTCTGATGCGTCAATCACTCTCTGCAGCTCCTCGTCGAGTATATGCTTCATGAGAATCGAAACATGAAAAACATCGTGTACACCCAACATTAATGTTGGAAGATCTATCTGATATGAAATGACCCCAACATGCTCAATGACCCTAAATGGTCCAACATATATCGGGGTAAGCTTTCCCTGTCTCGTTGAACATCCTTTATCGACTATACTTTTAATAAAACATAGTCCCCAACCTGGAACTCCAATGGTCATTGTAGGCGTCAAAAATTGCCGATAGGTCCCCACTCACAGCTCAGTGTTAACGATCGACGATTGAACGTCACTACCCGGTTCACAAGAGTTCAAATGACGTCGGTGAGCACCTGAAGTGAACCGACGAACTATGTGAGCCAACGAATGTCAGAATCACGGGGATACAGATTGACCGAAAACCCCGCGATCGCCGCAATTGGACCAACGCCCACCGTGTCCCGATCATCCCACTGAAAATCCAACCATCGGGATCAACAGAGCTCGCCGTCAGAATTCCAACGCATCCAAAATCAGTTGAATCCATGTTCGGACAAAAAGTCAACGGCGGGACAACGGCGGGACAACGGCAGGACCTCGGAAGGGACCGGGGCACCCTGGGATACCTCGGCAGGCTCAAAACACCCGAGGGGTGTCTTGGCAAAGCCAAGACACCCCAGGGGTGTCTCGGC